>VWZY01000526.1:150503-176196 GCA_013399075.1 Chloroceryle aenea
CACCTCCCGCAGCTGCCGGCCAGCGGCTTGCCAAATGGCTGCGGTCGCTCCCACACGTGTGGGCACCCTGGGCCGGCGGAGGGAGGCCCACGCAGGCCCCTTCGGTCGCCCGGGACGGCTGCCTAGGAGGGGGAATTTATTTACGAGTTCATAACCCAGTCTGTAAAACTTCTTCTCGGCGAGTGTTTGATTTGATGTGTCTTTTTGTAAGAAACCTCCTCCTCGACTTGAAATTCGTTTAAAGTGCCTTGTAAAGGCAAAACAGGGAAAAAATAATTCGGGAAAACTCTCATAAACTGTATCAGAGCAGGCAGTCCCCCTTGGTGCAGAGCTCCCTGGCACACCATGGTAATGCAATGTCATCTCTCTCTCTTTTCCCATAGTGAGTCAGATGGCAACCCTAGCACAGAAGATGAATCCAGTAAGGGGCAGGAGGATTTATCTCCCCATCCACTCTCCAGCTCAACTGACGGCGTTACCAGCCTCAGCCTTCCTAGCCACACGGAGCCTGTCTACATGCAGCAGCTTGGAAACACTAAAATAGCCTTGAGCTCATCTGGTGTCTTGTTGAATGGAAACCTCGTGCCTGCCAGTACCTCTCCTGTCTTTCTCAATGGTAGCTCTTTTCTTCAGGGACCCAATGGTGTCATTCTCAATGGACTCAGCGTGGGGGCTTCGCAGACAGTTACCTTAAATTCACCCAAAACCACGTCGAGCGTTGTGAGCAATGGGGTGTCCATTACTGACATACTGTCATCTTCATCAGAAGATGTTAAGGACTTTAAACTCCTTCAGGCTTCTGTCCCTAGTGCTACGACAGCCACCTTCAGCCCCAGCAACATCCCGGTCTCCTTCCCGGGATTGATACCAAGCTCAGAGGTGAAAAGGGAAGATGTACAAACTGATGCTTCCCAAGATGGAGGCTCCGTAGTTACTTTTACTGCTCCTGTCCAAATAAACCAGTATGGCATTGTCCAGATCCCCAATTCAGGAACAAATGGCCAGTTGCTGAACGGAAGCATCGGTTTTTCTTCTCTGCAGCTCCCTCCTGTTTCTGTGGCAGCTTCCCAAGGTAAAAATTTTGTCTCTTAACAGCAAGATGTGTGAGAAAAAGTTGGAATTGGGCACACTTAGCATTTTAAAAGTTGTGGTCCTTTACCTCAAAAGTCCCAGGGCTGTATCTCAGCCACAGCCACACACAGTACATCAAGTGATACCTTTTGCCTTCTTTATAGTGGGTTATGCTTGTGAGCAGAGTGTTACATGAGGCTAAGCTCCTCTACTGAGAGTAGAGGAGGAGGTCTGGTACTTTACATTCCTTTCATCTCATGCTGTGATCTCAGAAGTTTCTGATACCAGCCTTCACAAATACCTGTAAATTTTGTATGTTTCAGTAGTTCAAAATATTCCCCATTTGTCATTGAATTCCTTTAAAAATCAAAATTGTGGCAGCTGCAAATTGTTACCGTTGTTGTTCTTGTGGTGTTTGTTTTATTTTGTTGTTTGTTCGGTGGGGTTGTTTTTTTTGTTGGGTTTGGTTTTTAACCAAAGCATTTCATAAAAATTCATTTTAAATTACTAAAAACACAACATAACCAAGCAGTTACTCTGCTGCATTTTCTGTCCTATAATTAAGAAATATTAAGCTGCAGGGAAACAATAGAAATATGCAAAAGCTCGTAGATATAAAATCAAGGGTATTTGGATAAAACTGCCCTCAGTCCAAGGGAAATATGTCATCACAGGTTCACGTGCCAAGTGTGCAGGCTCCTCCCCAGGTTTGCTTTAGAGTTTGTCTTAACATACCATGGAGTGAAACTTGTGGCCAGCCAGGAGGAACCTGAGGGCGCACAAGCCTAGGTTTGGATCCTTGTTTTGAAGCAGGTCAGTTACAAAGCACAACCCGGCAGCTTTCTTACTCATTAGCCACTGTGTCTTTGGTTATGAAAATGATTAAACTTGAATTAATCTCTCCAGTTTCAGGAGCTATGAGTATTATAATGAAAATGAAACTCTGCTCATGTTAGTTTATTGGAATTAAATGTGTACAGGGAGTGAATTGTTCTTGCTGCAATACAGGGAGGAACACTGAAGCTGTACAAATGCATTTTAAATGGCTACACAAATTATAAGCTCCTAAAATGTGGCACTCGGAGTCACTGGAAGTTACTGGTATGTAGCTTAACCAAGATGAAAAGGAGAAGACGTTTAGTCTGAGTGCCAGCTGTAATTACAAAAGCCATTTAATCCACATGCTCCAAGGCATAAACTGACAGCCAGTTTCTCACCTTCGGTGGGAAAGAAAGTGCAGTCCCTGAGGTAGTGTGGGACTATTTTATTTGAAAGGTTCCTAATAAACTCCTCTCTGAACATTTTCCCCCTTGTTAAAAGCACCACTTCCCACTGAAGAGTGATCCACCACACATCTAGTCTGGTACAGAGAAAAGTCAAGGACCTTACTTGCTGCTTTCGTTTCTTTCTGTTTTCCTTAACACCAGGCGGGTGGATAGCTGCCTGCCTGTTCCAAGTGAAGTGCACTGCAGGCTATTTTAAGTAAGCTACAGTAAACGATACCTTCTTGCTGGGTAAATTCACGTTGCCTTGCTTTATTCTTCTACGTTATCCGTATGAGTAACATTTTCCCAAAAATCAGTGCTTAACAGAAACAGGGAGCTAAAATAGAGAAATTCATCTTCAGCACTGTTCTAAAAATTCAAGGTGTCTCCAGCTGTAGCCTTTTACAATTACAATTAAACTGCTTTTGAGAAAGAGAAGTGTTTGGAGTGGAAAGCCAGTAAATCTTATTTGAGGAATGATTGTAATGACAACTTACATGGCACGTCCAGTAAAACCAGCTGCAGGTCGTCTCTGGCCACCTCTCGTTGCTTTGGCTAGCTACAGCATCACGTGATGGGCGCCGTGGCTTTCAGCGAGGGCGGGCGGTTGCTGGGTGACTTTACACCCAGCGGTGGTGGATGTGGTAGCGTTTGCCTTTGAGAAATGCTCGATAAAGCGAGGTGAAAGGTGAGACTGCCAGGGCTTGACGGACCCCCGAGTTAACCTGATAGAAGCTACCGGACTTTGCTGTGTTCTCTGCAGGCTGACTTGGATAGATTCTGCCCTGCAGTCATGGATTTCATGTGACGTGTCCCCCGTTCCCACACGCAAGCTGTAGTCTGTCACCGAACTATCTTTAATAGCTTTTCATGCTTCTATTCTTAGATAGAAATTGAGTGGTGGCAACTAGTGAAGGCCAAAGTACGTTCATCTTAATCACGTGGCTGGGGACTGTTTGCCCCTTAATAAGAGTCTGAAAAATACCTAATGCAGCAGAACCCTTTCTCTTTCCTGTTTTTTGTTTGTCTGGGTTTTGTTTGTTTGATTTTTGTTGTTTTGTGTGTTGCTTTTGTGTTTGGTTTTTTTCTATAAGCAGTTCCTATTAGCAGCTTTCATGTCTTCACACCAAATTTTCTCCCACCTGTTACAAACAACACTGTTGTGTTGCATGGAATAGTAGCATCTGTGTGTACTGCAGACATAAAAAAGACCAAAGTGTCTTGACAAAACGCCTGCACAAATCTCTGCCAACTATAATCTCTGCTTTCCTTCCTTTTGCTTCCCTTTCCCTAGGAAATGTTTCAGTAAATCTCAGCACATCTGATGGAGGAACTTTTACAACTGAATCTTCAACGGTGCAGCAAGGAAAGGTTTTCTTCAGCCCTCTCACTCCGAGCGCAGTCGTTTATACAGTTCCCAATTCAGGCCAGGCAGTAGGCTGTGTCAAGCAGGAAGGACTGGAACGAAGCCTTGTGTTTTCTCAGTTGATGCCAGTCAGTCAGAACACACAACTAAACATAAACATGTCTTCTGAAAATATATCCAGCGGAGGACTCCAGTCCCTGGCCTCCTCGTTAGTGAATGTAACGCCCTCACATAATTTTTCCCTCACGCCACCAACTCTTTTAAATGCTGCAGAACTGAGCTCTGGCATCTCGGAGAGCCAGCCCATGTCCTCGCCTGTGACCAGTACCTCTACCGTGATATCTATCAGCAACACTAACTATGCAACCCTTCAGAACTGTTCCCTCATTACCAGTCAAGATCTGTTGTCCATTTCTACAGCACAGCCTGTGCTTGGAGAAATAGTTTCTACGAGTGGAGACCGTGTCAGCCACCCTTCTGCACAAGTACATCAAGATTTTGTCAGAGAGCAGAGGTTAGTTCTGCAAGCTGTACCTGATGTCAAGGAGAATTTCTTACCCAATTCTGAGAGCAAATCAACTGGCAACTTAATGATGCTGGATTCGAAATCCAAGTATGTTATGAGTAACATAGTTGACACAGTTTGTGAAGAACTGGAAACGGACAAAAAAGAACTTGCCAAACTGCAGACAGTTCAGATTGATGAAGATATGCAAGACTTGTAACTTTTTTTTTTTCTTGCTTTCTGTTTTAATAGATAAATCCCTTGTTGAGGCCCTAACAAGCACCAAGTGGGTTGTTGTTTTTAGGTTTGGGGTTTTTTGTTGGATTTTTGTTGGTTTTGTTCTTGGTTTGGATTTGTGGGGTTTTTTGTTTGTTTGTTGGGTTTTTTTTTTCCATTTAAAGAGAGCAGAAGAACATTTGAATGGTCTGAATTGATGTACAGAGGAATCTCCAGCAGTGGAATTACATTGCCACACTTGGTTTGCATGCAGTATTCTCTTTTAAGCAGATTAAAGGAGAAAGGAAACGCCAGAGCAAGTACCGAGTGAATGGGTATGGGTTTGGCTAAGAGATGCTACCCTGGTAATTTAACTAGACTCTGCATAGCACAACATACTCTCAACAGTAAGTATACACTCCTAACTTTAGATAGAAAACAGAAATTTCACTCAGAAAAGGTAGAAACAATGCAGTCACTTTTGCTGTTTACTTCTAGTCCGTGGGCATTGAGAAATTTTTAAGGAACTCTAGATGATACCTCACCGGCTACTTTTATGTTCTTTGAGGTTTAGAAACAAAACAAAATGATAAGTAATACTGTAACTGGTGTGTTTGCTTTTTTCCAGCAGACTTATGTTTAAACCAAAAATTTCACATCACACATTTGCAGGTTTCTAAATGCTACAGTTAGCATTTCCTCAGTGCACCAGAAAAAGCATTATTTGAAACTCTAATTATGCAACTCAGAAGCTTTCTCTCTAGTATGAATGTAAATATTGGTTCAGTTCTTTTAAAGGAGACTTTTTTTTTAAATTAGTACAATGGATTTTATTTATGGTTTATGTTCCCTTTCACTTTAGACACAATGCATTGAAAAGGAAAACGTTTTCTGGCTGTTTAATTTATTTTTATTGTTTGAGCAGGAAGTAAACGTAGTTATTTCTGACAAGGTTTTACTTTTTTTTTGTAGTTTTTCAAGCAATAGACTGTAAAAGTAAAATGTTAATCACACTGAAACTAGAAAATGAATTCCCAGTCTCACAAACCCAGGAGGTCCTTGTCTCCACCCGCTCTTTCTTTGTGTTCAGGGTTTTTGTTTGTTTGTTTTATTAGTAATGGGCAAATTAGTTGAACCTTTTTGTGTATTTTTTACAGAATTCCACGTGCCTTTCTTCCTAGTGGCCTTATCTTTATTACTAAAGCACAGTGGCAGGAGGAATAAAAACACTGATTTGCAAATATCCGTCCTCAGGGCCAAATCCTGATGTCTTACTTCTGCAAGTAGACCCGCTGACTTTGGTGCCTCTACTTGCACAAGTAAGGGAAGTTTTAAGTCTGTTGGTCATCGTGGGTGATGTTTACTAGTGGTGCAGAGAGCCAAGGATGGGTCCTTCTGCACCATGTCAGTAGGGCAGGAGTCGTCCAGAGAGGGACCATGGGCAGAGGGAAAGGTCTTGGCTCCAGCCTCAGGCAGATGAGCAGGAAAAGTTGGATGGGCAGGCCAGGGAAGGGAGCCTCATGTTTACATGGACCCATACAAATAGCCCATGTGGGAGGGCTCGAGCTGCTGTTCAAGCAAGCAGGCCCCCATCCAGGAGTGCACTTCAGTGCATATTTATATGTCCTTCCAGAATAAGCAGCGTGGGGGCTGATGGTGGGAGCTGCAGCTGCCCAAAGGGCTCGTGAGAGCAGCCGTGGTCTCTGCCTGGCTGGGGATGGGTCTCCTCTCCCTTTGTCCCTTTGCGCTGTGCCGGGGACAGCAGAAGCAGTTGGGCTCTGAGCAGGTGGAACAGATCTTACCTTTCCTCCAGAGGAGTTTTTATAGCATGGAAAAGCACATCCTTAAGCTTTAAAATAATAATAAGAATGCAGATGTCTAAAAATGACATGCTGTTAATCTTTGTGGGTTTGTCGTGGTTTGGTTTTTCTTTTTTTATTCTAATGTGAATATATACCATAACTAAAGCATGTATCCATCCTCATCAGGGCCCTGGCCTGAAGACTTTGGAGGGCAACAGGAGGTGTTTTCATAAGCTTCTGTGGGCTCCAAGTCAGGCTCAGGACATAAAAAGATCGCTGGTAGAGGACAGAAGAATGGAAAGGAAAGAGAATAGAGGTAGCACATCCCAGTTAGTTTCTGTCTTGGTTAATTGTCTCTGTGGAAAACCTTTGAGGAATGAAGGGTTTTTTGTGTGTACCATGAGCATGGCATAGGCACCCTCGCTGTTGTTTTGCACTATATTGAGTACAGCAGGTTTTGCAAGGTGTTCTGTGAAACCTCGAAGCCGAGCTCTTGTCAGTACACACCAGAGTCCACGCCGCCAGCCAGAGCCTCTGGGGCTGCAGGGAAAAGGGCAAGGAAGGGGAAGAGCAAGTGTGCAAAGTGTGTGCTTTGCAGCTGTGCAGAGTCACTGGTGCTCTGCAAACAGAAGCAGCCCATAAGCAGTTGGCTGTCCCCTCGTGCTCTCGAGCAAAAAGGGTGTTCAAGGCGAGTGCTTTAAAGCGGAGCTTGTCACAAGCAGAACATGGAGCTATATGTTCCCCTGGCACAACTTCCCTTGACATTCAGGCTATCTCCACGTGAGCAGGGAATTAGATAGTCCAGAGTTCTTCTCTCTGCTTTGCTTGTTTATCTGTTTGCTGGGCTCCAGCGTGAGCAATCTCCTTCCCACCTCTTCTTTGCCCATAAAACCAAGATGATGATGATGATAACAGTAGCTGTAGCTGCTTTGCATGAATTTGTTCAACCGTTTGGAAAATTAGAAGGACCCTTTATCATTATCATATTAATGGAGAACACATGCATGTCTGTGAAGGTGTTGTTTGGGGCTTAACATTTCATCTGTGAAGCTCAGACTATATTTGGAGGCAAGCTAGAGAGTATGTCAGGTCTCATAACTAAAAAGACTGTGGTGTTACGCCAGTATCTGTTACTTTTTTCCTTTTTATTTTTTTTTAATATATTATTTTTTTCCTCCTTTGCATTTGTTGTGTTACCAAGGCTCTGAATTCCATGGCTTTGCAGCACAGTTGACATGAAAACTGTGTGTGTTGTTACAGTGGCACGTATCTTGGAGTGTCTGGTACTTCTAATAGGAGACTTCCCACTCTTCGGTGGGAGCGGAGGATGTACATAAAAGCAGTGGTTTGGGACAAAGTAAGATTATCTATTCTAGTCTTCCAGATACCAAGTAACTTATTTTATTATTATGTTTTACTCTTTCTTTCTCCCACTGAAAATGTGTCATTCCCTCCAGATAATGTAATTATAACCTCATGTTTTCTGCAGGTACATATGCACAATATAAAGACTCATTGCACGGTACAATGTTTGTAAAATAGGTATTTAAATAGTAGCTTTACTCCTACTGTAAAATAAGGGTCAATTTTTATTAGGTGGCCCTCAAGCAAGCAGGCTGACTGCTCTAAATAGACAGTACCCAGAAGTCCCAAAAAGCATATGGGGCCGGATGTTCGGCTGCTGTAAATAAGGCATTGCTCCACTGATTCCCAAACTGAGGATTTCACAGTGTTCAGGGCATAGGGATGCTCACGTCCCACACGTGAATGGCAGTGAGTGTCCAAGCCCCACAGACAGTCCTTCTTATCACTTTCTGTTGTTCGAATGGAAGGTATGTCTGTCTGGCATACAGGTTTCTTCTCTCTCCTTCCTCTCTGTTACAGATGAGAAAAAAGAATCATTTCAATTTCACATATGTTTGTAACTTGTAAGTCTACTTGAATTCTTACAGGAAACATTGCCAAATTCTACTACTTTTCTGGTCCCAGGCTCAGCTTTGAAAATACTCTTAAAGTTTAAGCAAATTCCTACAAAACACGATGTCAAAAAAAAACTTTGTTCTTTACTACTTTTAATTGAAGCTGCCTCTGTTTCACCCAGAGTTTTGCAGAGAACCAGAAATACTATATTAAATTGAATGCTTGGTCTGGACTGTTTGCAGCATTATTCCTGTGGTCTTACCTAAAAGGACATTTCAGCCCTGTAAATCATGGGCGTCTATCGGCCAGGTCCTCGGCTGGGCGAAACTGGCAGAGTTTCACTGACTTCCATGTCCTTTCCCACCAGCTGAGAATACGGTCCCTTCATTTCACTGGAGTTGGGTCAGGGACACATTTGGCCCAGTATTCGGTGGCAGTATGAACCAGTACACAGGTCGACACTCAGGCAGTTAGAACTGAATGGTCACAGTCTATGGAAGCATATACCTCTTTCCATTTACTGCTTTCCCCTACCTGTGGATTCAGGAAGAAACATTCAGAAAGCTGCTTTACCCAGAAGTAAGCCTGGAATAACATCTTTATTGTTGTTGCTGTCAGTCTGAGATGAATGTCAACAGTGGACAGATTCTGACACCAAATCCTGCAAAATCACCTCGATAACTAATTCCAGTTAAGTGAAGCAGGGCAGAATTTGTCCCCATGTGCACAGGGAGCTCTTCCCCTATGTAGATTTCCAGTGCCTGTGCAGTTCTCTTAGGAAGGGCAGATGAACAACCCGAGAGGGTGTATCCCTTCAGTTTTCATATGAAATATATATGCAGGACTCCCAGGGGCATGAATTGTCTTGTGCTTGTGGTCAAGGAGCATCTCAAATCGTAAGAATAGTAATTTTATAACTCTGGAAACAAAAGTAATGACATTTTGCAAGCAAGGAGACCTGAAGTCTTCCTGTATCTCCTAGCAGTTATTATCTTGAAGGATATTTTATACCTTACTTGTATGTTTCATATAATTTAAAACTAGCTTCTTAAATTTCTGAACTCAAGGAGAGGGTGAATCTTCTGGCTTTCAGGATTCACGTTCGGAGGATGTTTGTTCTGTTGCTGCATGTACTGTTTGTCCAGAACTAACCAGTTATTTCTGCGTTATGGGTTTATTGTGCCTTACAACAAATATGAAACTTAAGCAGAATGTACACATTAGAGGAGGGAATAATCAGAAGACTTTACTGCACTGTTAGGTGATGCCACCCCAGAGTGTATCATCAAACATATCTGTGCTTAATTACCCAACCAAAGAGATCTAAAGTATGTATGTTTGTTGTACTGTAATAGGGGTTTGTGCCTGGACAATTAAGTGTTTTATTTGTATTCTGAGATGATGTGAACTTATTTTTCTAAACACTATACTGAATAAACTTTATATTTATACACATCTTGTGTAACTATTTCTATTTGGTTATAATGTGAGGTCTTTGAATCTGGTGTTAGAAAAGGAATCTAAAGTAGAAACTTGGCTTTTAATGACTCATTGTGAAGGTGATGACATCTGGGAATGCCTGTGCTCACCAGGGAATTGATCTAAAGCCTACTGAAGCAAGAATGAGACTTTCCGTTGACTTGAGTGGGTTTTGTCAGACCCTAACTTTGCTTTTAAAATACTAAATTAAAACCCGTAAATCATCTACTCATACTGAACCTAGCTATTAAATCTGTGTCTTGAACCAAATTTATCCCATAATTAGATAATACTGAAATATATTTACACCTACTAGTTAGGACTAGTCAGTATTTACTTGTAGCTCCTGTGTCATTAGGATGTTTTCTTTTTCAGGTGTTCTTTTAATGTAGGTTAATTCCCGTTTACTAAATTTGTTTGTTGAATTTTTCTTTAAAATGTTGCACTTGGTATCAGACCTGCTTTTGGCAGACTTTTGAGAACAGACTGGAATTTATGTTCCCTTGATATTAAAGGGTTTAACCACATTACCGTATTACTTCAGATCTGTGCTTTAAGTCACAGTTCTGATGCCAATATCAAAAGTTCAAATCAGAACTGCCAAAATCAGTAAGTTCAAGCAGGCTAACCTGTATAGGTGAACTAGTTTTCCTTGCTGGACCAATATATACATTAATTAATGGAGCATGTCTATTATGTATACATGTCTGGTATACATTATAGACATGTATTTAGGCCATAGAAAGCAAGACAAGGTCTATGAGGTTAATTGTTTTTAAATAAAGAGATCTGGTTGTATATAGCAATTCTCTTTTTAATCACTAAGACATTACTTTTCCTTACCAGTGTTGACCATTCCTCCATCTTTCCCATTTACTGCAGCCACTGGCTCCACGCAGCACCTCTGCCAACAGTCCTGTCCCGGTGCCGAAGTGCAGTGAGACACCTCCCAGCCATGGGAGCACCTCTCTTCCCACCGTGCTTGGGGTTGAGCTGCCTCACAGTCTGCAGCTGCTGAAGTAAATCCAGTTACCTGGGAGCAGCCCTAAGGTAGAGAGAGACAATTGCCTTGTTGCCCAACTTCTTCCCAGAAGCAGCACACGTGACTCAGTGCTCCTGTTTGTAGCACTTCCCTTTGCCACGCGTTGGTTTTGCCAAATAGCGTTTTCCTGCCCTGCAGATACCAAATTCCCGATCAATCACTGGATGGCAGCTTCAGCCCAGCTTTGCTTGGAGCAGGGACTGAGTCTAAAGCTGTCATCCTTCAACCTGGCTGTGAGCAGCTTCTCCTCTCATTTCTGCCCCATGACGCAGCTAGGGGGAGAACCACCCCTGCTGGCTTGTCTCCAGCTTGGGGAGATCCCCTCCAGGAGTGAGTTTCTGGCTGCACAGCCCCCACACTCTCGACCAGACAAAGTGCAGGGGTTTGAGGGCAACCGAGAAGCGGAAAGTCTCAGCGTATGCAAATGTCAAAATTCTCCCTGAGCAGCCACCCATGCGGTATGCAGGATGAATCATGTCCTAACGGAGCGCATTCCTGCTACTTTGGAGGGCTGTGCAGATGTGTTCCAGGTCACCCTGGGCGAGAAAACCACACACAGCCACAGTTACTTCTTCCCTGGCAACACTGCGCAGATGGAGAAGAGGGACAGCACCTTCAGAAGGGTGGGCAGCTGGCTCCTCGAGCCCTCACTGTTCACAGGGGGTCTGGGGGTGCTGGAAGGAAGACCAGGGGCTGCCAAGGCAGTAGCTGGGATGAATCTGTGATAGTAGGGAGGCTCAGCAAGATGGGTGATTGCTCTTGATCTAGCAAAGAGATGAGCTGGGAAGGGAGGCAAATTGGGAAGACAACACTTATTAGCTGGATGGATTTTCCCCAGTGCCAGATCAGAAGGGAATTTTCCTGCTCCAAGAGGCAGATGTTGGGTCAGTAAAACAAGATCTTTAATATAAACACATCTTGGAAAGCAGGCATTGCATCCCCTGTTGTGATCTCTGGCTGCTGAAATCTTTGGGCTGGAGTCTTAGGACAGTATATCTCAGTTATGGATACAGATCACATTCTTAATACAAAAATACATTTTAGAAAGAAAATGATTCCCAGAAATAGGAATTCATCTGCCAAACAATGTGTGTGTAACTGACTTTACACTTAGAGGTGCCAGAAAGTTCAGGAATGAGAGCAACAATAAAAACCCAACACACGTGTAAAAAATCTACTGCATTAAAGCCAGATTCAATAAAAATAGCACCTAGTTTATATGCTGCAGAAGCTGGCACACGCCTGCAAAAGCCGAAGGAAAAAGATAAAACGTTCAGAAGTTGCACGGAGTCCAGAGGAACTGAGCAGTGCTGGAGCAGAGCTGATGGTTACTTAATAACTCATGTACAATATTCTCATGTGCAAGTACTTTAATTCTTCATCCTGCTACTTCTTGGGCAAAAAGAGCCAATTTAGAATACTCGGGGCTAATCAATAAGCTTTGTTGTTGCAGCCAAAGTGCTTTGCAATAGATCTTACATTACCCAAAAGGCCTCCAGAATGTCACACTGCACCATTTTCTTTTCTACGCTGCAAACTGACAGCCAATTATTTTGGTGTTAGTGGTATATCCCTTGTACCGCTCGCAGCTGTAAAATGCAGCCCCTCCCCTGAGGAGCTTACAGGATACTGAAATCAAAGCAACCCAGGCTGGGAGGTTGAGAGGAGCACAGCCAGAAGAGGTGAGTTGCCCGGGGTGATGCTGGCAGTGGGTGGCAGAGACAGGTTACAAAGCCAGGTCTCTGACTCCCCCTGTTGCTTTGCCCACTGGCTCATGCCACCGCCTCCCCAGGAGCCCGATCCGGCTTGGGTGCAATGCCCCCTGACAGCAGCAGGAGGACTTGCTGCTTGCACCAAAGATCAGTTTCTTTCATTCATTTATTTACTGATTTTACAGCCACGTTCTGGTGCCGACTGATAGTGACATAGCCTCCAGCAAAGCCCTGTGGATGAATAGACTGTCCCTGAACTGGGATCACTGAGCCTGCAAACACTCAGGCTCCAGGAAAACCTCTCCTGCATGAATCACCTCATCAGGCTGATGCACACACGGGCCCTGGAGGACTCCAAAGACACCACTTCCCCAGATCAAAGCAATTTGAGAAAGGTTTGACTCACCTTCCACCAAGTCTGAGGAGCTGAGGGAGGCAAATGTTCACGAGAGGTAAGGATGGGTTAGTCCAGAGCCTGAGCTCTGCATGCTCTTGCATGTCCTAAGCCAGTGGCTTCTTAAAATAATAAATCAAGAACAAATGACAACTAAGAGCTTACCTATGTCCTAGGAAGATGATGGGGATTTTGCTATTTACTGCTGCCTAAGCCAACAAGGGCAGGCAGGAGAATCAGAAGATTGTTCTGGAAGGCAACAGTTTCTGTACCGAACTGACCACATTTACACTGGACATATAAATATGTAGGCTGGCCGTGTTAAAGAAACACTATCTGTTGTGCTATATGCATGCAGGTGGAAGTGAGCACTGACCATATTAAGACTCTCAAAAAAACCCCCAAATTCCTTTGAGGTTCACCACAAAGTTGCAGAAGAGGAAGCTTCTGCCCCCTCCCACAGACAACATATAACAAGGTCCAGTCCTAAAACTCAATGAGTGAACCACGCTGAGGCTCAAGACCCCCAGACAGGTGTAGAATCCTGGCCTGCTGCTAAACAGTGCAAGAAAGTGGTGTTCCCTTGCTCAGAGTTTGTGGCAGAGCAGCAGCAGAGGCAGAAAGGGTTAACTGCCTGGTTAGTGCCAGTGTGGAGCAGAAGCATGCTCCAGCAGTATCAGTGAGAAAGCTGCAAACTCTAGGGGCATGACATCATCTGCATGTGGAAGGATCTATCCATGTAACACCCCTATGTGGGGAATGACATTAGCTTCCTGAAGTCTACTGGAGCCTTTCTCCTAATCTTGTCTATAGATGTAATCATGTTCCCTCCAGAGCTTCAAAACTAAATGTTCATGGTGTTTCTGCTTCTTACGTCCCCTGCAGGGCTTGGTCTCCCCCACATTTGGCAAGGGGGCAGCCAACATTAGGCCAGAGAAATAAGGCACATGAGAATGAGGGCTGGGTGAAGGACCACAGCAGGTCCAGCTACCAGGTCAGCAAGCACTGAGGTGCTTCAACTGAGCACCCCCAGCATCTTCCCCAGAGCTCCTTTTGCTTGGGACACCTCAGGATGCCCAAAATAAAGCCCCAGCAGGGGGAGGTGGTTTAGAAGCTGCTCTCATTTTTCATCTTCCCCGTAGCCCCTCAGCGCTGCAAACCTCTGTAATACGAGGGGGGTGGAACCCAGGACTCCCCAAAACAGCAGTACCTGGAAGTGGGCTGCTGACAGCAGCTTATTTCCGTGTATTGCTTTATCAAGAAGAACCCAGCCTGCCTGGAAGTGTTCCTGAGAGCTTGGGTCACACTGCATGTACTGGGCACGGTTGCCTTGTGCTGGCCAGCAGTGCTACAGGACACCTGGTCCCAGGACAGAGATTGGGCCGTGCCAGCCAGCCCTGCCCTGGGTTCAGCTGGGGCAACACCAACAATTTACTGGTCTGGTAGAGGAGTGAGTGCCAGGCAGACAATTGGCACCTCCTGCTATACGTGGCATTGGGGCTGGCAGTCTTGGTAAACACCTGCTGGCCTTAGCTTCTAGGAAAAGCTTCTTATAGCTGCTGTTTGGGGTTTTTTTGTGCAAACCAAAGGCAGCACTAAGCTGACTATCAAGTCAGTAGATCTTCATCCCATTCCTTTTGAAGCATCAGTCCCAGCAAATGAAAACTACTTTACCAGTTCCTCTTGGTTTATGTCTGTTACCCAGTAATGGCAGCAAGTATTGCTAACATACACATGGCTCAAAAGTGCTTCTATTCCTTCCAAATTCCCCTGCAAAGATCTGAACCTATTCACAACCAACAAGGAATAGGCATTTACTGATGAACTAGAGGACTAGCCTTTCAGGCTGAAGTACAGTGGAAAACCTATTTCTGTTCATTTCTTAACTATTCTCAGTTCTCAAGATTTTTTTATAAGCCATAATAAATTAAATAACCCTGTGAAATAAGCAGCTGCTATTAACATAGACTCACAAGACTGGAAGGCAAGGGGAGAGCCATACCTAGGCCAAAAAATAGACAACACTCCTGCTTAAGTTCTACCAGAGTCAAGTCCAGTGGAAGAAATACCCCTGTCTTGCAAGCCTGCTTCCATTAGAGACACCACAGCCCTTGTTTCAGAACCCAGGTCTCCACTCTGTGATACACATGCAGAATTGTCAGCTTGTCTTCCAATTTTTCTCACCTTGGTCTATTTTCTGTATTTAATAAATAGACTCTCTTCCCACATCCAGGATGTTCCTGAAAATACTGACTAGCACCATGCTGAGTAGAAACCCTTGCTTAAGAGATCAGGGTATTTTGACCTGGAACCACAAGATAATCACTGTTTCAGAACAATTTCCCACCCATCCTACGGGGGCTTTGCCCAGATCGCATTTCCTCAGTTCATCAGGGCATGGAACAGCATCAAAAGGCTGACGGATGCCAAGTCATGTCACATCTAATGGCTCTTCCCTTTCCAAACGGCGTATCATGTCATCAAAGGCAACAAGGCTGGCATGACATAATTTGAGAATCCCACTTTATAGCTGGTAGAAACCGAATCCCAACGAGTCTGTCAGTAATGATATATTCCAGGTAATACAGGATTGAAATCTCCTGGCTACGGGTCTCAATCTTAAACTTAAGCAATGTTCTGATTTGCCAACTTTCACAATTTATGAGGTTTGCAATATTTAGTAGCTGGCAAGAGAGGGGAAGCAGGCAGGGGGAGGGAGGTGGGGAGTACAGCCACAGCTTCCTGCTCAACTTCATTAAGTTCATGGGTTTAAAATATAGAATAAAAAATTGAAGGTGCTGAAGGTCTCCCAGCCAGAATACACATAAATACGGGTATATCCTCTTTATCTATCTAACTGTATGTAACCATTTTATCTCAAAGCTGGTGTCACCTCATGATCTCAAACCTTATGTCTGGTAACACTGTTTGCAACAAAACACTTCAAGAGTATAAACCAGGATATCAAGAAAGGTACCCAATTTAGAAATAGAATTAATAAATGTTCTACAAATTCAGGAGAATATTTGTCAAAGGTGCCTTTGGATCCAGATTTCCATAAACTCGAAATATGACTTCTGACAATTGCAGTCTAATCAGCAAAGATAATAGCTAATTAAAAAAAAAAATCTCTGTATAACTCAAGTTAAGGAAACCTTTCACTGACCTAAAAACAACTTCCCAAAAATAGCACACTATCTCATTTCTTAAAATCAGCACTTGTAAGACCGGTTTTGTCGCTAAGGAATCCAAGCAAATTCATTTTACATCCCTGTATAACTCAGGCCGGATTTCTAGAGCACCCTGTGCCTGGCAGCTCCCACTGAGCCTGGCAGCACAAGCAGTCCTGTGCCAGGATACTCAAGGCACCAATTCACCCCCACACCTAAATGTCTGAATACAAACCTGCATTTCAGTGCAGCCAGAATTGCCACAAGCAAAGGGTTCCCAGTTGTAACAAA
The DNA here is from genome assembly GCA_013399075.1 of Chloroceryle aenea. Lineage (NCBI taxonomy): Eukaryota > Metazoa > Chordata > Aves > Coraciiformes > Cerylidae > Chloroceryle > Chloroceryle aenea. Next base: position 166,737 of record VWZY01000526.1, read on the forward strand.
TGGTGTTTAGCTGGGTTGTGACCAATAGTGAAGACAAGATGAACCTCAAGGCTGTGGAAAGCAGGCAGGCAGAGAGAGAAACCATCACGTCTTAGCTACCACCTTCAGCCTTGCTCCAGGAACACTCTGAAGTGTTTGTTCTCCCAGACAAATCAAATCAACTTTGGGGTTTTTATTTGCTGCAACATAGCACGATGCTGCAAGAAGAAAATTCACTGGGCTGCTCAGCTCAATCTGAGTTTTAAAGCTTTGGCCTAAAACAGTAATTTGAAAGGCTATTGATGTTTTTCCTCTGGCCTTGACTATAATGGGAGTTGAAATGTTTCAAATGTTTGTATTTCTGCAAAGTAAGAGGGAAGAGAAAGATGGCTTATCCATTATTTTTCAAGCCTGTCTCGGAGGCAATCTAAACTGCAGCTATCTCCCAAGACCAGCTGACATTAACCACTGGGAACCAAAGATCCAGTTCCTAGACATCTGGATTTCTATCTCTTCACCAGCACAACCACAGTAACAGCACTTCCCTCCCTTGTGAGGACAGGTACGGCCGGGCTGAGATTCACCCAGATGGGGTGGCACAGCTGAAATATTGAGGCTAGATCCTGTTGATGGAACAGATTATACATTATATATATTATATTGAATGTATATAATGTGTTGTTAGGATATTATTAAACTTAACCCTTACACAGATGAGTTCTGGGTGCTTGGTGACTCCATAAGCTGTGCTAACACCTCCCACCTCCCCTTTCCTGCCCAATTCCCACCTCCTGTACACCGGCACCAGGCGGAGCATGGGCACGGCACAGCAATAGCTGCCCTTCCTCTTCAAAGAGATCTTTTCCCTCCCTCTTCAATAACATTTGCCCAATTCTGCTCTTCTCTGGGCCATGTACAGAGAAAGGAAAGTTATTTATGAGCCTTTCTTCACATCTCTCTTCCCTACTAATTTTAGCTGAGTCAGGAGCACCACTCTGCACCAGTGGTGATGGAGCCATCCTGGCTGCTGCTTTACCTCCTGGCAGTACGTTTTAAGAGCCATTGCTCAAAGAGACCGTGGTGCTGCTCCCTTTGTTGTCTGCTGCCCAAACCCACCAGCAGAAGCTCTGCACCCTACAATACGTTCTCCCCCCTGGGTTCCCAGCAGGTGTCACTCACCCACCCAATGGAGTTCAGACAACTTTTCTGAGCAGCCACTTCTACCGTGAAATAGATCACACTCACAAATCACTGCCTGGAAAATCTGCATGGTATGTGGCTTAATTTTCTTTTCCATAATATGAAATCCAATCTGAAATGCACAGATTAGTTTACTAATCTGTGTAAATCCTATTAATAGCACTTACACTGCTGCTCTCCCATTCACGTTTTAACAAATCTGTTTAGACTGGCTTGGTTTTCCCTCTTCTCCTGCAAGATCTTCATACCTGGCTGTGGTCACGTCTTCACAAAATAGCTGGCCATGAACGGAAACTTGTACTTTACAGTCATCTCTCATATTTTAATTCATGTCCCATGGTTCAACATGTCCTGGATCAAAGCATTAGTGCTGTAAATCACCACGGTGCCATCGGAGCTAAAGGGATTATACAAAGGGTCACACAGAATCAGTGGGGAAGGGCAGAGCCTGTTCCTCTCCCTCAGCATCACTGGCTTTGGAGACTTCTCCCACTGCAACATGCCCTGTGCAGCTCCCATCGTACCCTAATGACTCCATCCTGCCCTGGGCACCTTGCTTAAAACTGAGCCCAAACACCAGCAAAGGATCTGCTTGTGGGAAGGGGGTGATGGACAGTCTCTGGAGCCCCTGAATGTGTTCACACCAGGCCCACACACACACACCCTTGTCCTCTGTGGGTTTAAGGTGGCACACCTGGCACCAGGGCTTGTAGCTGTCAGAAAGAGCAGCCTCACATTCAGCTGTGTGGGCTCTGGTCCCCTTGAGCTCAGTGTGGCCTCTCAAAGAGAAGGCACTCTCTGTTCTGCTATAGAATAAACCATTCTCTATTTGAAATGACAATATTTACTTTTCCTATAGTGGACTCCAGCAGCTTCCTACATCTCAGTCACGGTGAGAGGGGTCAGCACCAGGAACAGGAGAGGAGGGCATCCGGGCTCACATGCCTGGCTCTGTCTTCCTAATCAAGCTGTGCATTAATTAGCTAATCCCCCTCTAGGCTGCTGTCCCCCTGTATTTCATTTCACCACCAACCCAGAACCCTTGTAACCGAGCACCTTTCAGCACAGCCACTGTGCAGCCTCAGCCCCTCCATGCCAAGCTGTCTTCATGCAGCCAGGACCACGCTGGTCCCTTGGGGTGAGGAGTCCTCTGTGCCCTTGGACCAGGCTGGCATTTGCCAAAACCAGCTCTTGGGAAGGGCTTTCTGCTGTGGTCACTCCTGACCTTCCCTTACGGGTTTCCAGCACCTGCTAACACATCTCATGTGCCAGGCAGGAGAGGATGGATGCAGGAGGGAAAAACTCTATGCTAGGCCAGCATCTCCCCAAATTTACCAGCTAGAAAGTTTTAATGGAGAATGGGAGAACTGTGGAGTATGGAGTACTCCAAATGGAGTACTGTGTTCAGCTCTGGGGCCCCCAGTGTAAGATATAAAGGGACCTGCTCGAGCCGGTCCAGAGGAGGGCTATGAAGATGACCAGGAGGCTTGAACACCTCCTCTATGAAGACAGGCTGAGGGAGTTGGGATTTTTCAGCCTGGAGAAGAGAAGTCTCTGGAAAGACCCTATTGCAGCATTTCAGTACTTAAAGGGTTGAACAGGAAAGATGGAGAGGGACTCTTTACCAGGGAGTGTAGTGATAGAATGAGGGGCAACGGTTTAAAACTGAAAGAGAATTTTTTTATGCTGAGGGTGGTGAGACACTAGAATAGGTTGCCCAGAGAGGTTGTCAATGCCCCCACCTTGAACTGTTCAATGTCATGTTGGATGGGGCTTTAAGAAACCTGGTCTAGTTGAAGATGTCACTGCCCACAGCAGGGGGGTTGGAACTAGATGATCTTCAAGATCCCTTCCAACCCAAACCATTCTATAATTCTATGAACCCATATGGGAACTGTACTCCGCCAAAAATCCTCTCAGGTGAGGGACAGAGAAAAATTCTCCTCTAAATCACCAAAAGAAAGAGGGTTGAATTAAAAATTAATTTACAAAAGTCCACAGTAGGACAAACCCACTCCTGACCTCCCTGCTAAGGGATCCCTGCTCCTTGCACAAGCCTGTGCAATCATGACTACTCAGCTCTCCCCTCTTCCCAGAGCCAAGCAATGCTCTGCAGTGCTTTCACCAAGATCAATAAAAAGGCTGGGCCTGTGGTGCCGAAACAGTTCCAGCACAGCCCCAACTACATTTCCAATGTTTTTCCTACCAGGGGGTTAAACAAATGAATAGCATAAAGGATTTAGGGCTCCTCTATTTCCTTCCCCATAGCTGAACTGCGTCCACTCCCCATCCAAAAGCATGTGGATTTTCTTTCATCACTGTGGACATTTTTAGAGATCAATACAGCTTCACTCTCTCCTAGTTTCTTCTAAAATGGTTTTAAATCTTTAATTACCTGAATAATTCCTGCTGGTTTGCATGAACATTAGCTCAGGAATTGTTTGTAATTCCCCAGTGCTGTGGAAGAAATATTTTAAAAGCATTACCTGTACTCAAGAAATTCTCCCCATTTCTCTTTTACAAGGGGTTCTTACTTGGTACTTGTGTCAAAGCCTGCCAATGGAACAGCTGTTTGGTTTTAGACCTTTAATCCCTTTGTAGAAGTGCCTGTTATGAGATATTACAATGCCACAGAGAAGGGAAAAAATAAAAAGGCATGAAAAAAAGAGGAATTTTTAGATCCAACCAGCCAAATACAATATGTGGCCAGACAGAATCAGCAGTACTGGCTGCGGTACAAACCCAAGAGGCATCAGACAAACCGCCCCAGCCACAACGGTAACAATTCACCAGCAAAAGGAATGTAGAAAATAAAATGGGGAGAAGACACCGCCCCCCTTCCTCCTCTGCCTTTCCCCTGAAAGACTATCTGACATGGCCAATGACTCCGGTGTATGCAGATGTGCCACTTCTGGAAAGGCAAATAAGGACTGGCTGGACAGGAAGTTCTGCCTTCAGTGTCCTGCCTGCCTTTCCCTGTGCAGGCAGGCCTCATGAGAAGTGATGGTTAAATATGATGGGTTAGAGAAGGGGAACTCCCCATCTCAGCCTTTTCATACACATGCTTGAGCTCCTTTGTAAAATCACTGTAATTTCTATCAGCCTTGCTGCACAGCATCATGTACAGATGGCTGGAAACCTTCTTCCAACATCTAGCTTGTGCATGCTCACAGCCAGCCCATGCTCATCTGTCCTGGGTCTGATTTGTCCTTCCACATCTTTCCTTCAGATGTGTTTATAGGGGACAGTCACATTCCCATCTCCCACCTCTGTCTTTACTGGGCTGCCTAAACAAGCTCTGCCAGAGGCTGGTTTGCAAAGAATTCCTTGTCCTGATGTCCAAACTCACATCACATCCCACCATCAGCTGAGATGCAGCGAACATGAAGTATAGACTGGATATTAGGAAAAAATTCCTCACTGAAAGGATTATCAAGGCCTGGAACAGGATGCCCAGGGAAGGGTTGGAGTCCCCATCCCTAGAAGCATTTAAAAGCCATGTAGATGTGGTGCTGAGAGATATGGTCTAGTGGTGAACTTGGCAGTGCTGGGTTATCAGTCAGGCTGAATGATCTTAAGGGTCTTTTCTAATATAAATGATTCTATGATTCTATATCCTGGAAGAACCCCACTGGTTTTGTACAGACTGGTACCTAAGGAGCTCATAACCCACCTTCTACTCCCTGCTGCTCACAGTCCTTGAAAAAACAGGAGGAGAGCTCAACTCAACCATCTGCCAGGAGGGTACAGCTGAAAGGTGAACTTATCTCACAGCTACTTTTCAAACCCTGCCCAAGGTCAGACTCAAAATCTCCAGCTGCTCATGCTGGGGCAGTGTTGGGGCTTCCTACCCCTGCCTGTCCCCAGGCTGGAGGCTGCTGCCTTGTGTGGTCTTGGCAGAAGTAGTAGTGTGTCCCCTCCATGAACTGCTACAAAGCTCAGTGTCAGTTCCTGCAGCTCTCTGCAGCACCTCATGCTTCCATCCAGCACTCACCTGGGAGATGCAGTCCATGGTCCAGGGGCACAGCTTCTGGAAGGGGATACAGCTTCTGGGAAGTAAAGAGGTCACAGGGAATATCAGCATTGCTTGGTGTAGGTGTGCTCTGGAGCTATTAACAGAGTTTTCTTCACACCAGCCCTGCAAACCCCTTTTTCACCTACCTGAAGTATAAGCTCCTCTATCTTCCAGTGCTGAGTTGCACAAGATCCCATCTTTAGGGCAGCCTCCATGTGTCACAGTGATAACATTTGCTTTCAAATGACTTTTAATTGAATTTAAAATGAGCTCCTGTATAAAGGACCACAAGTCTTGGCTGTTGGTAACTGCATGCAGAAACACGAGTAAGCTGCCAACGGACTCCTCAAATGCAGGCAGCAGCTCCAGCAGTCCTGCTCAGGTTTCCATGCTTGGAAAGAAGTTACAGAGGTGGCAGCAACAACCATGACCTTTAAAGCACAGGGATGTTGTCTTTAAAGCACAGGGATGCTTTGAAAAGTGATTGTGTTAAAAAACAATGGTAAAAAATACCCAGATCTTTCATGCCATCCTCTTGCTCAGCCAAACAGCTCATCCAGGCACACATCAATGGCATCTAGTAATAAAGCTGAGTTTCTACTATTGCGACCTTACCTTAAGAAGTGTAATCCCACGTGGGCTCGCAGATGCGCTTTGGAAACAAGTGGAATCACCAAAAAGCTCCCAGAATTAAAGGGACTTCAGTCGGTAAGAATAGAGCTGAAGAAAACAGGAGGGGAGAAAAATACAGCTGGTAGATTAGACTTTGAAGCACAAAGGACATTGAACAGAACTGAAACTCAAATTGAATGAAGTCAAGGGACAGAAAACCTATGTGTAATTGGCCTACAAGATTCCCTGCCACAAAATATCACAGAGGCCAGGAGCTTGTCACCAAAAGTGTGGAAATAAATACTTATATACACCTACACCCATGCACGCATATATATGCATATATATATGGTCTCTTAGGGCTGGAAAGGACACCACTATTCAGTTGTTTTCCCAGCTCCAAGACAGGATCAAATACATGTTGGTATTTTCTGACAGATGTTTGTCTAGACCTGTTTTTAACAGAGCATATCCCACGTCCCCAGGCAATTTATTCCAACTCTTCCTTTTCTTCCTCAGCTTTAGACACACACACACACGTATATTTATCTCAGAAGGTGAGCGGAGCAGTCTCTGATGACTTGCACATCAAAAGGCTTATTAACTCATTTCTCATGGCAAGATCTTTATTGCAAATGATGTATGAGCCCGAAAGATCCCAACCTGACCTGAGATGACAGGCTCAGCTTGGGGGACCTGCAGATGGAGTAAGGGGGGGGCAAGTGGGAAACTGGGGAAATTCATTCCTTTCCCTTATTAAACTATCAGATATGCTCTGCTGATAAAAGAGAGACCAACTTTTGAATATTCTATTTTTAGACTCAAACATTAAGTTCCTCTGGTTTTGGTAAAATAAATATGCTTTTGGCTTCCTCAGCAGCCACCTGGGAAGAGATGCTGTCCTGTCAAACTTAAATAAGGCAAAGGAGGGGATGAGGAATGAGGCTGCACAGCTGGAATATGCAAATGGCAGGATGGAGAGTAGTGCTTTCCCAGCCACCCTGGATATCTATTACCTCCACTTTTGGACTGACAATGCACCAAATGTTTCACTGCCTGGGGCCTTACAAAGCCAAACAGCTTTTTTAGCTGAAAGCACTAATGTAGAAAGGCAATTGGGAATTAATTATTTAATGTGGTTCTCATTGGTAGAAAGCTTCCACCTCTCCTGCATCTCAGCTACCATTATACATATGTTGCTTTCTTCAGACTACAGTGATTAGAGAGCAGAGGGAAATTATGGCTAAATCCCATTCCCACTCACAATGAACTCTATTTAAATCGACAGATTTGCACTCAATAATGAAGTGCACAGTTTAGCCCCGTGCTAGAAAAACATCATTTGTAACAAAAACCATAGAGAGATCTCAGCACCTCCACCTCTGAAAATAAGGCGTCTCATACCTCTGCTCCCAAACCCTCTCTTCGACAGGCAGCGGAAGACTATTCCTATTTAAAAATTAAAATCCACACAAGTAGCCCTATTAGTAGGAAATTGGAATGAGTCCCCATTAGTGGGGCCATTCGGATGCCTCACTGGAGCAGGCAGAAAGGTATATCCTGAATCTGCACCACATCTTGACTCAGGTCCAGCTTCTCCAAGATACTCAAGATAAGCATCTATTTCATTTGGAGCCTTTTTAGTGTTGACCTGCATAGATGCAAACATCCTTTTGAAGATCTCTCTGCAACAGCTGCATGCCAGAAACTCCCATCCAAGGTACTTGAAGAGTTTAAGAATCAGGCCCATGTATTTAAAAACCAAAGTTTTCAAAATAAGTTTCTGCAGCAGGGTTGAGAAGAGGCATGGTCTAACACTGTCAGCTGTCAGACATGGGAAAATGGTGATTTCTTCCCCACATTCACCACCTCTGGAATCGTTCAGGAGGAAGCCCTGACGGGAACCTACTGAAATTTAACGTAGTGAATTACACCGGGAATGAATTTAATGCAATGTGTGGTGTATTTCCAAGCACAAAAAAAATTTGGTTTGGGTTTTGGTTTTTTTTTTTTGGCTCTTCACATGAAAGAAATACGACTGTACAGATGTGCTTTTCTAAGATCCAGTGGCATGAAACCTGAAATACCCCAACAAGATTCAGGAATGGGAAGTTTTAATCACCATGGAAGCACGACACTTTTGAAGGTCTATGAAATCATATACCCAGGTCTGAGAAGGGTAAACTTATCCATCTGGGCAGATCTGCTGATAGACAACTCATTTTCTCCTGAAAACTGCATTATATTTTGTTTGGAAAAAAAAAAAAAAAATCAGCAATTAGAGACAGGTTTATACTGGAAAGAAAAAGGGGAAAAAAAACCAAAAAACAGTTCAGGGAGAGATGTTCTGTAAGGGCAAAGGAGAGGAGGCATGAAAGTATTCCCTTCATTTTAGTGATTCCCTGCAAATTCAGGAGGCAGAGAGAAGATGGGCTGAGCATCTCTCAGAGCCAGACAAAGCGAGGCTGGCGACGATGGAGGCATATGGAGACCCACCCAGGGTGCAGACAGAGCGGAGGACCCCCAGACCTCGGCTTACGCAAGGTGACCTTTCCCCTCTCTAAAATTTCAAAGCTGGCGTTGCCGGCGCTGAACAGACTGTGTGCCATATGTAACATGACCTCAGCTCTGCTCTGCCAAGCCACTGATGGCATCACTAATGAGAGGTGAAAGGTCCCTTTCTTGCAGCTCTCTCAGAAACCCATCAAGGTGGTAGGCGTGGGATGGGCCCCTCGACCCCTTATCCCTGCTCACTGCCCCACGCAGGGCCTGGCCACCCTCCCAAAATCACACACACTTCCACCCAAGGGGTTCATGGTGCCTCTTTCCCTGGCCCAACCGCAACCAGCACAGTCCCCCGGCAATGAAAACATTTGTTCAGTGCCCAAATGCAAAGCACATAGGCAAACAGAGCCCTGTATGTAAATCCTGTCTCTGGTCCCTACTGCCACCCTACTAGCCCCCTCAAATCAACCTACCTTTTTCACTCCCTTCCTTTTTCTTTTACCCTGAAAAAATAGGGCAGTTGAGGGTTTGGGTTTTTTTGCAGGTTTCTTGGTGTACAGTGCCCCCCTGCCCCATACGTCACCTAAGGAAGGGATGGAGGGAACCTGCTGACACCTGCTCCTGAGCACGAGTGGGTATCACTGATGGGAGTGGGTAGTGCATGTACAGGTGGCATGTGGACACAAGTGCTATGTGCACACAGGGCTGTGGGAGTGCTCACGAGGCTCAGTGGGCATACACAATGTCCCCATATGAGTGGGTGTGTGNTTTTCTCCCCCGGAGGAGCCGCACCTCGGGGGAACTTCCCAATGCGGGGAAGCAGCCGGCGATCGATCCTCCCACAGCAGCCCAGCGCCCAGTTTGTCCGCAGCCTAATCCGAGCTGCATTATAATTTTTTTTTTTCTTTTTTTATGTCCAGAATTTGCAATTATCGCTGCCTCGGGTTACGGCAAATACCATTATGCTGAGAAATAGGAGNGCCTTTAACCGTCACTTCTTTTTCTGATGTAGATTAATTTTTACATCATATCCCGGCGCAGAAAAAATAAATTATTCGTTTCAAATACTTATTCCATCCCCCTCCCGTCTCATTTCATTGGAGCGCAGACGAAGCTGCCCACGCGTGCTGGGTTGGGCTGCGCTATATT
>VWZY01000527.1:0-11128 GCA_013399075.1 Chloroceryle aenea
ATTCCATGTAATTCTGTGTAAAAATACTGACTGATCTCCACCAGGATGCAAGAAACCCAGATAGAAAAGGATGACTTAAACTCAAAAAATCTGTGCTGAGCAACCAAGAGCCACCATTTTATTTCACTGGGGCATCTTCTGATCTCACCTCCACCTTAAAAGAAAGCACCAAATATTTAAGGTTTTAATGCTGGTTTAAAATGAAACACATCCCACCCTAATGGCATGTGTTTTCCCATGTTATTGTGACAGCTAAGGCTGATATGAACATCTACCTGCTACTCTTTCAGTTCCACCATGGTTTTCCTCAGGCTGATGTCTACATGAAAAATATAACCACCTCTCCTCCAATAAATCACATTATTGCTGATGTTGGAAGATACCTCTGGAAATCATCTCATCCATCCCCTTTTCAAAGCACAGTCAACTAGAACAGGTTGTTCAGGTGTTCATCTGGTTTTTGCATATCTCCAAGAATGGAGACACTTCAACATATATGAACAACCTGGACAAGCATTTGGCCACCTTCACAGTTTTCTCATGTTTAAATGGAATTTTCTGTATAAATAAATAAAAACCCAATCCAATACAGTAAAGATCAGACCACTACTGTCTCTGAAGTTCTGGGTTTTCACCAAATGCAAGAAATTTAGAAGACTCTTTAAAATAATTTAATATTTACTGCAGTGGTAGTCTCCCTGCTTCAGAACAGAGCTATGAATTTTATCCCAGCATATTCTGTTACTGATTTCACTGATACTGTGACTGTGTCTCATCTGATATTATACAGCTGAAGTTAATTTTAACTGTATTCCTAAAAGAGCAATTAACAGCAGCAATTCATTGGAATAATATGGCCCTCGAGAAGGAGCACAGGCTTGCGACCCTGGAAACTGATATCCAACATACAGATCAGATGATGCTTCCTGATAAGTAGTGAGTGGTCACGTTGGCTGGAGTTAATCTGCCTTAGCTTAGATGTCTACATCTCTCCTAATCATTCCAAGGCGCTCTTATACACCATCCCTGGAAACATTCCAGGTGAGGCTGGCTGAGGCTCTGAGCAACCTGCTCTGGTTGCAGATGTCCCTGCTCAGTGCACAGGGGTTGGACTAAAGGATCTTTAAGGGTCCCTTTCAACCCAAACCATTCTATGACTCTAAATATACTTTTTTTTAATATTCTTTGATAAGAAGGAAATCTGAGAAGCAACTGATGGACTTTGTCCTGGGACACGTTGAGTGAGCTGCAAGTTGCCAAACACCTAAGAGAGGACATCCTGTTTGGAGATCATTTAGTGCCAGTAAATAATGCCATATTGATTGCCTTGAAGACAGATGACCCCTGTGTAGCCCATGCAGGGACAAGTCATTGAGAGGATGGGATTCATGCAGCAGTGTGGGAAGCTCACTGCTGAGCAAACTGAGATGAACTATCACCCAACTCTGCAGTGCTTTGCAGCCTTGACAGAAGGGATGTTGCATTAAAAAAATCAATGTGAGAAAAATGATTTATTTAACCAGTAGGAAACTTCCAACTACCACTATGTTTTTAACCATGAAGCATTATGCAGTGCTGGTTTTCTAAATATAGATGAATTTCTATATTTATTAGTTCAAAGAGATTAAGATTGTGAGATATTAGGAAGAAAAAAGTTGTTATAAGTAGAAACACTGCTAAGGAGCTGATGATGCCAGAGCTACTACATAACAGACGCTTTATTTGAAGCCACATAACACAAGTGTATTCCATATGAAAATAATTGTTTTGAGCAATGTATATAAATTCAATAACTCAGCTGGCTCAGCTCCATTGATTCCTGAAGCTTTGTCACTGGCACCATCTATTTTCTGCGTACACAACACACTGGTGATGAGTGTGACTGAAGTATCTATGTACAGACACAGAACTGTGTGAGAAAATATCCTGGGCAAAAAATAGATTTCACTGAAAAAAAGTCCTTTGCAAATAGATATGTTTCTTGAACTTAGTGGGGTTTTAAAGTCAGATTGGTTTGCATTAAGGTTGGAAGAGATTTCACATTTATTTTTCTTTCTTCTCTTTTTTTCCTTTTCTCTTTCTCCTTTTTACCCTCATCTTTTCTATACTCATATGAGGACACAGTAAAAGGTCTCACTAAAGGAATAAAAAACAAACAAACAAGACCAGGAAAGTAAAGAAGAAGAAACATGAAAGTGGCACAACCCTACTCAAAATATTGTAATTTATTAAATTATAGGTTCTCCATAAACTTTCTGAGTGAACTGGAAAGATGTTTCCTTTAGCAGTATATGGACCAGAATTGGATTTATTGATAAATGACAAGCAGATGACATAGACAGACTGAGATTTGTGGGTTATTTTCTGTTCCTGTTTCACGGTGCTCAACACATAGACTCAGGAGTTCTGTCACTCTGCACACAGTGGTGCTTAATGTAATGTAGAGAGCAGGGTCTCACTTACTGTGAGGCTTTATAGCATCAAACTCAATGGTTCTCAGGTTCCAGGTGTTTGTTATAGTGCAAATAAAAAAATATATATATATTTAAGTGTATTAATTATTTAATTTAGTGTATTCCCACTGAAAAGTTGATGCCATACACTTTAGTGTAAAGACAAATTACAATTACCAGGCACGTTTAACCCGATCTTGAGTGTGATTCTGTCTCTGTCTTGCTCTTTCACCCTCCACACACTCACTCTGCTTTTATTTGCACAAGATATCTTGTTTGCACCAGTATCTTGATACCTCTCCAAGCACCATTGGTACTCACTCAGGAAACCCCAGAGGCATTTCATGAGCTGAGGGCTGGGGCTCTGGAAGGGACCTTATTCTTCATTCCTTTGCTACAGCAAGATTTAGAGAGTGAGGCCCTTTCTTCACACACTGTTATGCCAGGCACGTGTGACAACTGCCAGACTGTCATCACAGCTCCTCTGAGATCGGTTCTCTTCCATACTCAGTTGCTAGTTAAAGGGTTGATGATTAAATGACACGGTGAGGTCAGGGTTCATTTTACAGGCATGATAGTGCTCAGCCCACCACTGGTGATAGCTGACAACCTGGTAGCCCTGGTCACTTCTTATTGGTGAATTCTCCTAAGCTCTAAAGATGTTGTCCTGGTGTAGGAGGAAGGGACATCCTAGATGGATTGTAGAGACCCCCTGACAGCACGATGTTGGCCACTCTAAAGTCTTCTCTGGCAGCAAGAGAGTGCTCATCCTTTTAGAAGCCAACTGTCCGTCTGTCAGAGATCTTAACTTCAGTCTGACAAATAAGAGGTTGCAGAAGCATGATGGAAGAGGGGTCCATCCTTGTCTAGCCAGTGCTTGTCACAAGACTGATTCTTGCTCCTTTAGATCCTAGATAAATGTTGTGTTTGTGTAAAAGTGACCTTCTGCCACGTCTATCCCTGCTCCCTGTTGCTAGCTCCAGCTGACAGGAAGGACTTGGTGTGTAATCCAGACACAGGTCATGAGGTGAAGACGAAGAGGCAGCATGTAAACCCAGATTTTAGGTCTGGGTTCTCAGCACTGGGTTCTCAGTGCTTGTCACACGGTGGGACAATGTCCCACATCGACCAGCATCGAGGCAATACATGAGATAATATTTGAGACAGTATTTGAGTTAATATTAGGGGAAGTCACCATTCTTGTCCCTCCCTGAGTGGAGGAAAGAAGAGAAGTAATGGTCAGACTGGAATGTAACATTGACCAGGTAATAACTGCTGTCCCATACAGGAATTAGAAGAACTAAAGAGTATAATTCTTTTTAACGGCAACTGAGGAGACCTCCTGTTTCACCCTCTTCCTCACTACCGTGATTATGTTGAGAAGATGGAATAATTGAGATACCTTCTCCCTTAGGTAATCTATCCCACTCCTTCTGTATCTTAGGAGATCTGATTAGAACACAGCAGAGTCTCTCTTTCAATGGAAGAATACTGCAAGAGAGCCTGATAGACCCTGAAGTTCTCCAGAACCATGTTTATTTTATTATAGGTGACATCTAAATGTCTGGATCTGGAAGGTAAAACCTACTTCTGTTCTACCAGCCCGTGGTGACCCTCTTGTTCTTCTCTTTCTAGATCGACAGCATGCAGGCTCTGCTTCACTGCCCCAATGTGCTGGTGTGTGTCGGCCGAGAGCCATTTAAACCCATATCTGTGGAGAATTTGAGGAAACACTCAGTGGAGAAGCTGCCCGACGTAGCTCCCCGCTCCAACGGCAACAATGTCAATGCAAACAATGAAAGTAAGAAAAATCTCCAGGGCGTATTGAACCGTCGTCTCCAGGCCCGTGTCCTACCACATGGAGATTACAGGCGCCTATTGTACTGACCCAGTGTGCAGATTTCATGTGGAAAATGTACTTCCCTCTCCCTGCCTCTCAGGCTTTTCCATCCTCCCCTTCTTTTTCTCTGGTTTCCTTCTAGGATTTCCTCTCTACACCCTCCAGTCTTTCTTTTACATGCTCCCCGTGTCTGGCTGACTTCCCTTCCTCTTTCATATCTCTGTGTCTCCTTTTCCTTCCAGAACTCCCTCCTTTCCTGTGTCTGCCTCCGAGGCTCCCCAAACCCTTGAGAATTCCCACGAATTCTCAACCCCTTTGTCTGTCTGTCTGTCCGTCTGTCATATAATGCCTGCACTTCCACATTTACTTACTTCTGGACCAGAGGACACCCTGCTTTTGTTGGCAGGAGACTCAGATTCTCAGACTTGGTTATACTTTCTCTAAATGACTTATAACTTCTCAGAGTGTGAAGGGCATTTCAAACTCCAGACACCACCTGCCCCCAGTAGTTCAGTGACAGAACCCCTGAGTCTATGTGATGAACCCCCATGGTTTCATGGAAAGGTTAATTTCAGGAAGGAGCCTATCTTGTGGGTATTCAGGATAGTATCTCTTAGAGACTTCATGAGTTATCTAAGGTCACAGGTAACTAAACCAGCCACCCTCAGCAACCTGTGAAGACAAACTTCTCATTTCCAGAGGCCAATTCATCTCACCTGTATTAGGGACTTGTTTTAGAATGAAGTGGAGATGCACCTGTTTCTCTCCATTGTCAATACGAGGAGCCAGGAAAGATTCTCTCGTGTTGACAATTAGTTGAAGAAACTTAAGGACTGAGGCATCCCACACTCGCTGCCCAAGACATAAAGAATTAGAGGAAGCAGTGAGAATGAACTGAAGATTTGTCCATCAAGAGACTAAGCAAATATATCAGGTCAGATGCATAAGGATGGTTAGAAAGAAGCTATATCATGTATTACGGGTCTTGGTTGGTGTGTGCATGAGAGCAATGCTTGAAAAGAAGGGTCTAGGACCTCAATGAACCTATGCAGATCACTGCCCTGGGCCACAGAGATGTGCTTCAGACTGCAATTCTCTTAGAGTTCCCTTTCTGACACTGATTTCCTCTAACCACCACAATTTCTCTTTGCAACATCACCAGCTCAGAATTCTTTTTCCATTTGTCCTTTATGCTTGAATAAGTGTTATCATTTATAACATTAAATGCTGTACAGATGTGGTGCTGAGGGACATGGTTTAATAGTGGACCTGGCAGTGTTGTATTAACGACTGGACTCCATGATCTCAATGACCAAAGGTCTTTTCCAACCGAAAAAATTCTGTGATTTTATAAGAAGTCACAAAGTGGCCCATCCCTGCAGTGACTGAGTGCTGCTCTGGTCTCCATGGACACACATGTGTTTCCTGATGTGTGAGTGGAGAACTGGATGATGCACAATAAATGTGTGACACTTGACCTCTAACTAAGGAAGAGAGTCACTTCTCCATGTATTTTTCCCTGTCTGAATAAGAAGAATGAAAACTTCAGTTAAATAGAGTTAAATAGAGGGATACTGTGAAAAAATACAGAATCATTGAGACTAAATTGCTTTGTATATATATATATTTTTTTTCTTTCTGGCATGCACATAATACCATAAGAAAAACGTGTGTTTCAATTCAGGTTTAAATAATAGAGTTACGCTGTAGAAGATTTGAATACAGACTGTTCATTTAAAACAACATTTGTGAGCATCATTTAAAGTCAAATTCTCAAATTGTGCAAACAAGCATAGGCTCAGTTTTAATGGAATAATATCAGTGCTGAGTAGTTTGAGGGTTTGAGCTGTATATTTTGCATCATCTTTCTATGAGTTAACATTTCTCTCAATCTTTCTTTATTTATTTATTTCAAACTCCAGTGAACTTTGGACTGGAAGCCAAAAAAAGTGTTATCCATCCACGGTCTGCATCAAGCAACAGGTCAATGAGGTTTTCTTTATCGTCAGAAAAGTCGTATCCAAATGGTCTCGCTGCCTCTCCAGATAATGGTGCACTGTTCTCAAACAGTTACTCCAATCCAAAACATGGAGACCTGGTCCATTCCTTGGTCAATGATGACATAGAAAAACGTGTCCACGTGAACAAGGATGGCAGCCTGTCCGTTGAGATGAAAGTCCGCTTCCGCTTGCTAAATGATGAGACTTTGCAGTGGTCCACCCAGATCAAAAAGTCCAATCTGATGAACCAGATGCCTTGTGAAGAGTCAGGTGTAGAGGAGGACAGTGGAGTAGACCCCATAAAGAAAATGAACCCAGAAGCCAGCTCAGAGGCAGATGAGTCATTATATCCCTGTGATATTGATTCTTACATGTCAAAACTTGAGGAATCGGAATGTGATGAGGCTCATTGTCACAGCTGTGGAAGGAAACACCAGGACTATGACATCTGGAAAAACCCCATGCACACATCCCAGAGGGAAGAGCCCGGTGTACGAAGCACCTGGCGCACACGATCATCATGCTCCAGCACGTCTTCCCGGAGGAGAATAGTCCACAAAAAAATGGCTTCTGTGGATAGCCTCCACACCACATCCAGTGGGGAATTCTCTGAGCACATTGTGCAAGAGTCTTCATCCTACTCAGAGACTATTGAGAACAGAGTGGCATACAGATCCATTAAAAGGTGTAAGTGTCGGAGTGATTTGTCAACGGGTGCTTCCAACGGAGAAGACCAACAAGAATACACTCGGACAAGCACAAGCAACAGTCAAAGACCTTCATCCATGGGTTTAATGTCACATTCAAGCTGTGAAAACAACCTAGACACCAAAGACGCCCCTGAAGACCATGAGGCCAGCAAAACCAATTCGCAAAATGAAGATGAAAATTGTTTTGATGTTTCCTCTGTGAAGTGTTTAAAGGATGATGTGGAAGAGGTTGAAAGCAGCAGAGTTGGAAGTGTCATGTCAAGGTCATCTCTGCAGTCCAGACAGAGCAAGAAGCTTGTATGTGAGGAAACAAGTAGTGTGGGTAGGAGCATGTCCTCCTCAAGCCTTCAGAAGGCAAGTCAAGAAAATAACACTAGGTGCTCCACTCCTGCCAACAGTGTGCACAGCAAGTCCAGTAACTGTACCACACCAAAAGCAACGAGTGAGCAGGATGATCACTCTGATGACAATGCAGTGATATCCTCCTTCTCCAGTGAGTCCTGCTCTAAGAAAAAGGCTGAAGAAGTTGAAGCAGAACAAGAAGAAAGTGACATCAATGAAGTTAGCTCAGTGTCAGCAAAAACAAAGCCTAGACAATCAATTAAAGATGAGAGTAGTGAAGGTGAACGATGCTCTACTCAAGGAACCTCCCATTCCAGAGCTAGTGACAAGAATGGCAAGCAAAGTGACAGTGATGAAGTCATTCTGTGCAATGCCTCTTGCTCTTCCAGAGGATCCAAAAAGAGCAAACACAGCCGTAGCCATTTGGATGCGCGGTCTGACATGTCTCTGTCCTCACTTGAATCCACTCCAAATAAAAAGAAGAATTCCCTACACGCAGATGATCTAAGATCAACCAGCAGGGCCTCTAATTACTCCAAAAGTTCATGTGAAATCAAGAAAAAATCTATTGGAGACCTCACGTCTCATAACTCGGGATCTTTTCACTCAAACATTTCATCCACTAGTGAAGCAGGGGCAGTTGCAGGTTTTACTGAGGAGAAAAGCTCAAAAAGTACCACCAATGCCTACAGTCTATCCTCAAAAGGCTCAAAGAAGAGAAGTTACAGAGAAGAATCTAGCAAGCCATCATCCCTCTGCTCAAGTTTCTCAAGCCCTAATGGAAAAGCTGGAGAGGGTAATTCCAAAATTAATTCAGAGATTCCTTCTTCAAGACAGGGAAGTATGAGTGAGAGTGTGTGTTCCAAATGTGACCACTTGACTGAGACTGGGCTTAGGAATGCAAATCCTTCAAGTGTCTCTTCAAGAGTGTCTTCAAAGTCAGAAGTAAAAGATAAATGCTTATTGACACAGACATCCCAGGAAAGTAATGACAGATGTTCACAGTCAGACGTGTCTCAATCTTCAAAATCAAGGCAGGTGAAAACTAGAAATCTTCATGTGAAGATGTCAAACTCCAGCCGAGCATCAATGTCCGAGACGTTGTCAGTACGTAGCATGCATTGCCCTGCTCCACCAAAAGGGAAGCCAAACAGCAAAAAAATACGTTCAACCATGTTGAAGAATTCCTCCATTAGCAGCATTGGGACTGAGTCAGTGCTGACCACAGGAAAAGAGCAGAAAGAAATGATAGATTCCTCCAAAGCAACGTCCTATGGGTCTAGATCAACTGCAACCGAAAAAAATGGTCAGAAGAATAAAGAGATTGATGATTCTTGCAGCAAGAAAGTGGAGGAAGAGTTAGAAAGCACAGGCATGCAGGAGGAAGGGAGTGATTTAATGCCATCTACTCTACCAAATACATCTCCAGAAGAAGTTGTGCAAGAATGGCTAAGTAAAATCCCTTCAGAAACGTTACTTATGAAATATGAAATGGATGATGATGCAGAAGAGGAATGTCTAGAGGCAGCCACTGCCATATTACCCTGTACAAATGCTGAGGAAATCTCAGAGAATGAAAAAGATGAGAAAGACAATGAAAAAGATGAGAATGAGAATGAAAAAGATGAGAAAGACAATGAAAAAGATGAGAAAGAGAATGTAGAGGAGGCTGAAAACGAGGCAACGGATGAAGTGGGGGAAGAGACAACAGAGGTCACTGCTATTAATGAAGAGGCTGAAGAATGCAAGAATCAGGAACAAATCTCTGAGGTGGTGTCAGAAGCTGCCAAAGCTGACCAAGCAGAATGCAACCAGTCAGTTACATCCAGCCAAAATAACAGAAGAGACCTGCCAACCTCCGTCCAGACTTCGGTCCAGATCATGAAGGCCTTGCTCAGTTCCAAACATGAAATGAAATTTGACCGATCACACAGTTTGCCTGAAGTGTCCCCCACCATGGGGAGAAAGCTGAGTAACTCTGCCAACATTTTGATTACTTGTCTTGCCAGTCTCCAACTCATTGATGAAGAGTCAGATGACCCATCAGAAAAATCAAAGGGTTTGAATAAGCCAAGGTATATCGAGCTGCTGAACATTTTCCAAGCCTTGTGGTTTGGATGCACAGCTGAAAAAAGTGATCCAAGTTCAGGCCAAGAGGCAAGTGAGCCTGCAAAGGCAGCTTCTGGGTTTAAAGCTCAAAAATATGTAGACTACGACTTCACTCGCATGTCCTCTTCTGGGGTTGATGTAAGCAGTGGGTCTGGTGGCTCAGGAGAAGAGATTACAGCTGCTGCCAGGGATTGCACTTTAACGGCACAGAAAACTGCTGAATTCAAACCAGCTGAACAAGAGGAAAATGCAGAGACTGGCACTGAACTGACTGAGGTTGAGGAGCAGAGTAAAGAGGAAGAGCAAGCATCGCGACCTTCAACAGCCTGCCCAGAATCAAAAGGTGAGGAAAAAGCAGAGTCTACTAGAGAGGAATCTGTAATTCAGGAGGCAGAAGAGAATCAGGAGGATCAGTGCAGCAACTGTGAAAATGGTCAGGAGGAAGAGGGAGAAAATGAAAACAAAGAAACCATCCAATTAACTGAAAATGGAGAAGGAGAAGGAGAAGAAGAAGAAGCTGAAGCTGTCAATGATGAACTCCCAAAAGAAAACCCTGAAGAGGAAGCTAATCAGCTACCCACTACTGATGATACAAATGTCAATGATGCTGACTGTGGGACAGACCTGAAAGCTGACTTGGAAGAGCAGCTTGAAAAAGAGATTCCTAATGACCCAGAGCCGAAAGTCGATACGACCACCAGTGTGGGCACATCTCTTGTCCAGCAAAATTCAGTGGATCCAGACCCAGTCTGGGTCCTGAGACTGCTCAAGAAAATCGAGAAGGAGTTCATGGCTCACTATGTGACAGCCATGAATGAGTTTAAGGTTAGGTGGAACCTGCAGAACAACCAGCAGATGGATGAAATGATACTGGAGCTGAAGGAGGACGTGAGTAAAAGGATACAAAAAAGCATAGAGAAGGAGCTGAGGAAAATCAAAGCCAGAGCAGGGAAGAAGATGCCTAGACCTCCAGATGAGCCACTCAAGCGTGAGTCAACACTCCAAACGGAGCAGAGGAGACGGCGATTGCAAACTATGCATAAAAAATCACTCTTCAATGACCAGAATGGAACCCAGACTAGGCTAGGGGACACATCAGACTTATCATTCCTTGTAGATGACGATATAGCATTTAGTGCAGCTTTTGAGGCCAGTATTAGTAAACAAACAAGTGAGGAGGAGTACTGCCCATGTGACGCTTGTGTGAGGAAAAAGATGGCTTCCAAGCCCATAAGGAGCCCAGCGGTGACTGCCAATGCCCCAGTCATGAAAGCATTTGATTTACAGCAAATCCTGAGGCTGAAGAAAAATGAGGAGGAGGAAGTTTGTGTCGCAGAAGCAGCCCAGGATGTCAAAACAGTTCCCATCAGTTCTGTGGAGGAAGCAGCAGAGAAAGGCAATCAAAATGAGGAGAAGGATGAGGGTGAACTCCAGCCAAGTGAAACAGAAGTGGAGGGCAATGAAGAAAAGGAGTCAGAAATAAATAAAGTGGGTGGCTCTGCATTGAATGGAGATGGAGATGGACCTGAAATATCAGAGAGTCAAAACTGTGAGATGGAAGATGAGGTTAAAGATGAGGAAACCAAAGAAGAAGAAGAAAAGGAAGAAGCAGAAGAAGTGGGGGAAGGAACAAAAGAAAGAGAAGAAGAAGAAGAAGAAGCAATAATGAATGCA
>VWZY01000527.1:12119-31148 GCA_013399075.1 Chloroceryle aenea
GAAGAAACAAAAGAGGAGGAGGAAGAAAAGGAGGAAGAAGAAGAAACAAAGAAGGAGGAGGAAGAGGAGGAAGAAAAGGAGGAAGAGGAAGAAACAAAAGAGGAGGAGGAAGAAGAGGAGGAAGAAGAAGAAACAAAGGAGGAGGAGGAAGAGGAGGAAGAAAAGGAGGAAGAGGAAGAAACAAAAGAGGAGGAGGAAGTAAATGATGAAGAAGAAAACCCCAAAGAGGATGAGGATGAGCAAGAAGCCAATGAGGAAAAAGAGGGAGAAAAAGAGGAGGAAGAAACGAAGGAAGAGGAAGAACAAGAAGAAACTCAAAAAGCTGAAGATGAAGCTGACAATGAAGCTGAAGAAGCAAAGGAGCCAGAGCATGAGGACACTGGGGCTGATGATGAGGAAGAGACAGCAGAACACAGAGGAGATGCTGATGGCTCTGGCACTGACAACAATCCTGAAGGAGATGCTGCAGAAGGAAATGAAGAAGCTGAGCAGGATGAAGCTGAGGCAGTGGAAGATGCAAATCCAGAGTCAGAAGATGAGGCATGTTCAGCTAAGGAGGAAGGCAACAATGAAGGAGGTGATGACAAGGAACCTACCAGTGATGATCCTGAGAAGGCCCATGAAAAACATGAGGACAAAGGCACCAAGCTTTCTGAAAAAGCCTCAAAGGCCAAAGGCAAAAAAAGAAGCAAAAGAATCGAGACTCTGAACAAAGCAGCCTTTTCTTGTTATTCTTCTGTAGGAAACTTCTCACAACAATCCCAGAAGGGGTCTGAAGATGAAGGTGAAGGTGAAGGTGAAGAGGAATGCATAGATGACAATAACTCCGCGAGCAACCATCCCAATGGAGAGGTTCGAAGTGATGAGAGCAGCAAACCCTCACAGATGTATCCTGACAGCGAGGAAGAGGACGAAGCATCTTCATGCACTGATCCTTTGGGAGATGAGGACCAAGCAGATGCTGAAGGTGCAGATCCAAAGGAGGTTGAACATCCTGATGAAGTTCAGGCTTCTAAAAAGAAAGAAGACTCTGATAAGATTGACCAGGATGACCTGGACTTCTAGAACTGCTTATCAAAAACTGTTTTTTTCTTTCTTCTTTCCTTTCTTTTCCTTTTATTTTTGTTTATTTATTTGGGTTTGGTTGTTTTGTTTTTTTTTAATGTATATTTTCGTAACATATTACAGTATCTCCAGTGAGCTGAGCCATCATAATGGCTTTTTCTTCTGAGTTAAACGTGGTAAACTTGATCTTGAATCTTGTAACGTTGCAATTACCTGCCCTCATTTCTAGAGGGCCAGTAAACTCGTTAAGATTTAGTGGTTTCAATAGCAAAGTGGTTTGGGGAAAGGGAAGGCTGTTTTGTTTGTGATACCTTCTTGTTCCCATCCTTTAAGCCCTGCTGTTTGCTGCTCGAGTGATCTGTGGCTCTGCTGGGCATCATCTCGGAGTGACTTCAGGACGCCTTTCGTCTGTCGCTTGCCATTTTCCTGGGAAGATTGGTTGCCAATGCACAGGATCGTGACAAAATCTGGATTCATTGCCAAAGTCTGGTCAGAGCCCACAGAGATGTACATTCATTTCCCCCCTACCCTACTGTACCCTACTGTATGCTACTGTACCCTACCATGCCCACCCTACCATACCCTAATCTACCTTCTCTGTACCCAGAACAAGGGTCTGAGATATCACTTTTCCCACTTTCTCTGCTTTACTTCAGTGGAGGTTGAGATCATTCCTCACTTCACTGGAAATCCTCAGCACTGAGAAAGGTTGTGCCAGTAGATCCCTCCTCTTCCAAACCACCCATCTGTTTGTACTGTGCTCATCATTGTAGTATGTAATCATGTAATGGAAGATAAAAATGATGAGTTCATTTACCTGGCAGGTATCTGAGAAGTGGTTGAGTGCAATATTGACTGAATTAGAAAGGAGTAAAGTTCAATTCCTTGTGACTACCTTTACTATGCCAATGATGGTATCTAAGCACTTTACAATCACCTGGGATCCCTCAAATAATTTTGTAGGAGGCCCTGGTCCAAAGCAGTAGGATTTGTTATTGCTCTGTGTCTCGCCCATGCAGACAACCAGTAAAATTTAAACTTATTTTATCTTTAACATGGAAAAGGTTTGGGCATTTGTGCTGCAGCAAACAACTGGGAGAGTCTCAAGCATTTACTGAAAGGTCAGACTTTGCAAACCATGATAGAACTGCAAACTTCCTTTAACAACTGTTTTTTATCAGGTTATATACGTTTATTTTTTTCCCTGGGATAATATATACATTTCTGAATAAACTCTCAACTAATTCCAGGAGAAGTTTGACCATATACATGTGTATATCTCTTTGGGAAACAGTCCCTTCTTTGCAGGAGAAATAGATAAGCAAGAAAATAAGAGAGGGTGAAAACAAAATGCCTTAAATTGTACGGTGAAAAAGTAAATGTGTAGCATTGTGCCAGGTTTGTGAAGGTGTGTGTTGAAATAATCAGTGTTCAAAATCTAATAATGAATATTGTTATCATTTTAGGAATCAATTTCTTAAGCTCATAGCAAATCAATTCATTTCCAGACGTTAAGATTCATTTCCTTCAAATGACGAAGTGGGCTCAGCTCCAGAGGTGCATAATTAATATTAGATGTCTGAGAAATAGAGGTCTGAGTGGAGCAGTCAGTGGAGAGAGAGATCTCAGCTGAGCCACCTTCACAAAGCCTTACAGTGCCATCTGACATTCTCCAGGGAGTCCACGTCAACACCACCATCCTCAAAACAAAAAAGTTAAGATCTCAGCCTTCCTAAAAAGAAGGGCAACCCTCCTAACCTCATGTGGATGTCCTGGGCTTCCTGGGACATCTCAAGTGGAACTATGCCTCAGTCCAGACACAACTCAGTTGAACCTTGACTGTCTCTAACTTCAATGACATGTCCCATCTGTTAGTCTGTTCCATATTTTTTCTGTAGACATTTCTATATTTAAGAGGTTTATTGTCAGCTGGGATGGCCTAGGGAACCCACTATCATGGCCCAGTGTTGATCTAAAGGGGTACAGATCTCCTGGAGGTCCAGACTCATTTTCCTTGTAAATTTTAGGGAAGCTCCAGAGCATCTTAAAACTGCATTAGTCAAGGATGTAAAAAACCTCGAATCTCCCTTTAAAAATCATGTGAACAAATTTAACCTCGAGAATGAGGTTAAACCAAAACTCAATTGGCTTTTTGGTGTTGGGGTTTAACCCCAGGAAACCACTAAGTCCCACACAGCCACTCAATCCCTCCCCCCAGTAGGATAGGGAGAGAATGGGAAGGGAAAAGTGAGAAAAATGGTCTGTTGAGATAAAAGGCAGTTTAATAGGTAAAGAAAAATATGCTCACACAAGCAAAACAAACCAAGAGATTAATCCACCAGTTCCCATCAGCAGGTAGGTGTTTGGCCTCTTCAGGAGAGCTGGCCTCCATCTCATGGAATGGTGACTTGGGAAGATAAACACCACCTCTCCAAATGTCCTTCACTTCCTTCTTCTTCTCCCTGCTTTATATGTTAAACATGGTGTCACATGGTCTGGAATATCCCTCTGGTCAGTTGGGATCAACTGTCCCAGCTGTGCCCACTCCCAGCTTCATGTGCACCCCCAGTCCACTTGCTGGTGGGGTGTGGTGAGGAGCAGAAAAGGCCTGAACCTCATGGAAGCTGCTCAGCAGTAATAAAACCATCCCTAAATCATCAGCACTGTTCCAGCACAAATCCCAACCACAGCCCCATACGAGCTACTGTGAAGAACATTAAATTAACTCTACCCCAGCCAAAANCCACTAAGTCCCACACAGCCACTCAATCCCTCCCCCCAGTAGGATAGGGAGAGAATGGGAAGGGAAAAGTGAGAAAAATGGTCTGTTGAGATAAAAGGCAGTTTAATAGGTAAAGAAAAATATGCTCACACAAGCAAAACAAACCAAGAGATTAATCCACCAGTTCCCATCAGCAGGTAGGTGTTTGGCCTCTTCAGGAGAGCTGGCCTCCATCTCATGGAATGGTGACTTGGGAAGATAAACACCACCTCTCCAAATGTCCTTCACTTCCTTCTTCTTCTCCCTGCTTTATATGTTAAACATGGTGTCACATGGTCTGGAATATCCCTCTGGTCAGTTGGGATCAACTGTCCCAGCTGTGCCCACTCCCAGCTTCATGTGCACCCCCAGTCCACTTGCTGGTGGGGTGTGGTGAGGAGCAGAAAAGGCCTGAACCTCATGGAAGCTGCTCAGCAGTAATAAAACCATCCCTAAATCATCAGCACTGTTCCAGCACAAATCCCAACCACAGCCCCATACGAGCTACTGTGAAGAACATTAAATTAACTCTACCCCAGCCAAAACCAGCATGACAGGAAAATGAAAACTCATCCTCCTCTGACACAGCAATATTTATGTTTTCTAGCACCTCAGCGTTGCACTAACAGGTTCATTCTGACATCCAGAGTATGTGATGAACACCATACCCACTCCAAGAGCCAGCCTTCTACCTTCTGTACCATGAAAGGTGCCTGGAAGGTGCTATTTGAATGTCCAAGCAGAATTGTCATGTGTGAGCTGAGTGCTTCACTTGGCACAAGTGAACATTGCTTTATTGAGCTGGGTTTGGTTGCAAATGCCTTTGAGCACCCACCATTCACAGGACTTGATAGTCCTACTGAATGCTCCTTGCCTAGACTTCAGCTGACTCCTGGGGAAAGACAACACCCACACAGCATCAGTGATCACTGTGGCATTTGCTGTCTGGGTCCCAAAGCAGCAGTGCTGCTTCAGGGCAGTTTTCCCCTTCTGTAGTGATGTCCCATGACATCAGCAATCTGACTCCCTGTTAAACCTTTCCAAGAGCTCTACAAACCAATCCCAAAACACTGTTTTAAGGTGTTCAGTACGAGAAATGTCAAAACCACAACTACATCCATTGATCTGGAATTAAGAGAAAGGCACCAAGGAGAAAGTTACTGCTGGACTAGATACATGCCACTAGCTGCAGGCATGAGATGGTCTCCCAGCAAGTCTTCAGAGTGGCACAACTGGCATCTGGAGGGGTGAAGCCCATGAATTGTAGCATCCTAAGAGAGGCATTTTAAGCGCATCACAGAATAGTAGGGGTTAGAAGGGACCTTTGGACACCACCTAGTCCAACCACGCTGCTGCAGGGGTCCCAGGATGGCATTCAGGTGGGCTTTGAAAGGCTCCAGAGAAGGAGACTCCACAACCTCTCTGGGCATTCTAATGATTGAATCCAAGCCGTGACTACCCTTGCAAGTTCAAAGTTGGCCAGGTACAACCAGGCTGCTTGGTTTAAAACCCAGCCTAAGGACATTGGGTGAGGGCTGTGGCATCTTTGTTCACCGATGCCTATTAGGGAGGTGTTCCAGATGTCAGAGAAAAGGTGTTTGCTGACAAAAGAAGATGGTTATTCAGTGCTTGTCAGTCCCTGCAGGAGAATGGCTGGTCCAGCCTGGCTGCCCTGTGGTCCTGCACCGTCCTTCTTTCCATGTTGGCAGCAACTGGTGGGTACAGAGTTAAATGTAGAAGTATTTTGGTTTAATTTCTGACACATCAGTTCTTGCAGGATTCAGAAAGGCATTGAGACAGGCAGTCACAGCTCTGATCTTGGCATAAGACATACTCTGGAAGTGGTGTGCATTGACATAAGTTCAAACAACACGACTAGTGAAGTTGTCTCCTTCTGAGCCCACCATTCAGATTCCCAACATAACCAGAAGGAAGAAAGAGGCAAAGAACATGATTCATCTGCTGTAGACAACTACCTTAGGAGACAAATTACACTCTCAGCAGGCCTGTTTCTGTCTGCTGAGTGCATGGGGAGTCTAGACAAGCTGCTCTGAGGGAGATGTCTCATGTGGGAACAGCTGATCCCAACGTAGCTTCCCAGAAAGCATTTCACAAGGCTTACAGTGGTGACTTGCAGACTGCCAAGCAACAGCTCAAGCAGGTCATCCCATGGAAGTTCTGTTGGCACCAAGGTCACCTTTCTCTGCTATTGGTAAAAGCCACTGCTGGAACTTAAAGAGTTGGTGAAAGGGTGAATATTTCCCAGGATTTCTCCTCCAGATGTTGAGTTGGCTCATTTTAAAGCCACTTGTGCACAGTCAACATCATACCCTATCTTTGTTGAGTCAGTAAGTTGCAGCACCAGCAATAAAAAAGAAATCAAATAAAACACAAAAATGTAATCACCAAACTATGAAAACTGAAATCAGTGGAATTCCCCCCACCCCCATGAGACCTGTCCCACTCACAGTATCATAGAATCACAAAATCAGAGAATGGTTTGGGTTGGAAAGGACTTTTAAAACCAACCCCCCTGCATGGAGCAGGGCCATCTGCACCCAGAGCAGGGTGCTCAGAGCCCCAGCCAACCTCACCTGGAATGGGGCCAGAGACAGGGAGTAAACCACCTCTCTGGACAACATTGTCCAGGGTGTCACCACCCTCATAGTAACACCTTTCTTCCTTCTCTCCAGTCTAAATCCACCCTCTTTTAGTTTAAAGTCATCAGCCCTTGTCCTGTCCCAACAGGCTCTGCTACAAAGTCTGTCTCCATCTTTCTGACAGGCCACTGGAAGTTCCAAACATCCACAAAAAGGTCTCCCAGGTCTCTTGTCTGTCACTGGGCAGTGACTCACACATGTGCCCATCCTTGTGGGGGCAGCATGGCCTCTGCACCCATCCAGCCTGCTCACAACAAGCTCCCCACAGAGCAGCCAGAGTGATACAAGAGGCAGATGTTGCCCAAGTGTTTCTTTTCTCCACCAGTCTGTTCCAGGATCACCCAAAGCGTTTGTGACCGAAGCACGCAGCCGAAGAGGATCCCTCACACTCACATCTCTCACACTTGTGCTTCTTCCAAAGTTTATGTTTCCCCTTGGCTGATATGACTCATGCACATGTTGGGTCTTGCAGCTTCCCTCTCCCTCTCAGAGCACAGGAACACGTGTTGCCAGCCAGCTCCAGAGCTGTCACGTTTCCACCGGCTGGGAAGAGAAGGCTTGTCACCACCTGGAAGGGATTACAGCTGCTGTCTTTCAGCACAGCTGAGGAGGAGAGAGGAGAGACAACATCAGACTTGCACAGCTGGATGGCGTGTTTGGCAGTGCAGATCTCCATGGCATGTCTTGCTGTGCATCTCTGTTCATCTTTTTGGGGGAGTTTTTTGGTTGGTTTTGATTTTTGTGGGTTTTCTTTTTACAAGCCAGACAAGTGACTTCTGATAGATGTTGGGTTTGTTTGCTTGTTTATTTTTTGAGTAGGAAATATTCAGTGCAAGGTGATGAAGAGCATGGTGAAAAAGCAAGTGCAGACCACTGACCTCAAAAAAAAAGTGCTTTCTCAAGCTGAGGTCTTCACAGATGTCTGCAAGCAGACAAACTTCTCCCTAATGGAAGGTAATAATCCTGCTTTCCTGGTGGGTTCTTGCTGACCTAGCACTGCATTTGACTCCAGCCACTTGCAATCTCAGCTGCTTTACAGGAAAGGGTGGCTTGCTTTTTTTTTTCTGGACCTCAGACTCCGCTGGTAGGCTTTGTTCTGGAGAACAGGAACTGTTTCCCAGCTGACTACCTATGTGCTCCACAAATTCTTCCATTGAAGGTGGAGAAAATTGCACTACATGGCTTGGTGGCTTCTTGGCAAATGGGAGGAATAAATGCTCTTCTTAACACAGGGTTAGAAATGGGATGGAAAAACTCAACTCCATGCACACATCAAGCTCCAAAACCAGACATTTAGGAGTTGTAGTGTTTTACTCCAATATTTTGGAGCAACATTTTGCAGTCTTTCAGTACTTCAAAGGGTCCTGTCAGAAAGATGGGGACAAACTTCTGAGCAGGGCCTTTTGGGACAGGACAAGGGGGGATGGACTGAAACTGAAAGAGAGAGATTTAGACTGGAGAGAATGAAGACATTGTTTATGTTGAGGGTGGTGAGAACTTGGCTCATGTTTCCCAGAGAGGTGTAGAGGTCCCATCCTTTTAAACCTTCCAGGTGAGGTTGGCCAGGGCTCTGAGCACCCTGCTCTGGTTGCAGATGTCCCTGCTCAGTGCAGGGGGACAGGACTCGATGACCTTTAAAGATCCCTTCCAACCCAAAACATTCTGTGACTCTATGAAAAGCACAACACTCCTGCAGCAACATAGACCTTGGGGGTAAGACCATTATCCCCATTACTGCTCCAGAGAAGTACATCCTTGTGGATGCAGGAAGAGTGGGCTGTGGTTAAGACATGGGACAAGGAATGCACAACAGTTTAAACTGTTGCAATGGATGTTGCATATGACCACGCATTACATCCTTGGCAGCAGCCAGACCCTGTGATTTGCCCTCCTCCAAGTTAGATACCTTGAGTACATGGAAGATAAGCAACTGGGGAAGGCTATTGAAGAAGGTCTGAAATAAAAACAAGGCTCTTTGGGGCTGGGGGATCTCTCTCCCTCTCTTCTGTTGGATCTGTCTTGTCCTTGGTGCACAGATATCCCCAGAAACAGAAAGAGATGCAGGCTGTAATTGGCAGAGAAGAGGGACCAGATTCTGAGCTTCTGAATGGTGAATTATTCAGCCTTTTACATCCCAGGAAAGTGCCAGACACCAAGACAGCTTCTAAACAGTCTCCAGCCACCACAGCCTTTTTGGGAAGTGTCTCAGCTGGAGATTCCCCAATTATTTCAGTCCCTACTATTTTGGTGTGGACAGTTAGGTGGATACATGTCCTCTATACACCAGAAAAGAGAGGGATTATTTAGGGAGGAATTCCTGATATCCCAAACCTTTTGTCTGAGACAAAAGCAGAGGTATTTTCTCTGATCCTCTAGAACCTATTCTGACTGGAGATGTTTATTTTCTCATGCCCCTCAGCCACAGACCCCATCACCATGTCAGGCTGAAGGAGCAAACTCAGTAACCCTGCTTCTAATTTTAACTCCATGCCTTTCGAGCTGATCACCAGGGTTTGTGCAGCTCCCACAGGAAGCATCCCTGCTGACCTTTCTAATTTCAGCCCCCTGCTTATCCCTGCAATCCACAGGAAAACCTCTACCTAAGATCAACCTGCCCAGTTTGCATCCCATTGCAATGACTTGCACTGTGTTTGCTGCAGCTGAGAGGACCCAACCCTGCTCAGAGAAGGAAATACTTGTTCTAAACGCTGTGGTGTGAAAGTGGGGTTGAACCAAGAAGGCTGAAACAGCAGGTTGGGGAAGGCTTGTGGGGTTTTTCCCTCCATAAAAAAAGGGCTGGCTCCTCCTTAGCCTATTGCAGAGTCCTGGCCAGCAAAAGTGACACATACTAACCTTTCAGTTCTTGCATAAGGATGGTACTTGGGCTCCTTTTCCAGTTTCAAAAGAGCTGAGCGAGGCTCTTTCAGTCCTGTGACAGAGAAGGAGTAGGCGTAGGAGCAGGGTCAGGACAGTGCTTCCTAAGTGGGTGGAAATGCGTCGCCATGGTGCCTAATTATCCGTTACAGCACTGAAACCCTCCCCCTTCACCAGTGCCCCATCTGGGA
Source organism: Chloroceryle aenea (assembly GCA_013399075.1). Lineage (NCBI taxonomy): Eukaryota > Metazoa > Chordata > Aves > Coraciiformes > Cerylidae > Chloroceryle > Chloroceryle aenea. The sequence continues at coordinate 21,671 of VWZY01000527.1, forward strand.
GTTCTTCAGACTCCCAGGTGTCAGGGCTGCCTTAGGACAATGGCTGGTTTGGCTCCTCTTCTAGCACTCCCAATCCCTTGTGCTGAGGTATAAAGAAGACTTACTAGGACACAAACTCAATAAACACCATCTCTTCACTCCCCACAGAAGTGCTATCTTGAAGCAGTGCCTCTCCTGTCCAGGACAGGACCCTCAACCACTTAAGGCTAATTCCATGTTCAGCATCCCAAATGGCATTGGTAAGTCTCTGGAATATGCAAAAATCTCTTCATTGTACACTTAACCATTTGAAGAAGAATTTGCTGGTTGATAAACATTCAGATTTCTGTATTTCTCTTTCAAGAATCAGCTTTTCCTCAGCTCATTCAGAGCAGGAACTTTGCTGAAGGGCAAGTGACCAACCTCTGGTGTTGAGAGTTGCACTGGGCAGTAGGACTCACCCTTGTTAGAGAGTCCATCTTCGGAAGCAGGCAAGGGATGCAGCCAGGTCTGGCTCTCACTTGTCTGTCTGTCCTATGCTGCAGTCTCTCCCTTGCCCTGCCTCCATGGGTCAGACACATGATTCACCAAATGTCTATGTTGGACATCGTGGAGGACAGCCAGAACCCAGTGCTGCAATCACTGCAGGGCTTCATGCACCAGGTTGTTCTGGGCAAGAGCACCCACCCTATCTGCTGTCTCATCTTGTGGCCTCCTGATGCTTCTTGATACTTGCTGATCCCATGCATCAACCAAGGTGTGGAATGGGGAGTGCTAAGGCTTCCCCTCTTCTTTATGGTGGCATTAGACATGCCAGGCTGGTTTGGGCTGCTAAACTTCAAAGCCAGTCAGATGATGGAGCAGATGAGAAGAGAGAACCCACATTAAAATCTACAGTGATTTTGAAAAAGGGTTTTCCCATTAATGAGAGCATCCCTGTGTTTCTGAAAAGCCCAGATTCTATTTTCTGGCAGAAATCTTGATGTTTTCCGCAGTTTCCCATCTTGCCCCAAGCCTAACCTTGAAAGCAAGCATCCATCAGTCCTAATGCTGTCTTTTGCTTGTCTTCCTAAGAGACCTGAAGAGTAAAAATAGGACACTAAGGAGGTCCCCAGGAACGGAGCCATAATGTTCACCCCAGAGCTGAGGAAAGCTTCATTCTGACCTGGTACCATATTGCACACCTGAAAATCCCATCCCAGGAAGACAAGTCCACAGCAAAGGAGTAACCTTAATAAATATTAGAACTACAAGGATGAGACCAAGCTAGTGAGAACAGCAATTCTTGGCAAAATCAGTCCACAACAGCAACACGTGCCAGGAGAGAGGGAGATCATGGGGTGGAAAACGCAGCCGCTCTGTGAGATCTTTATTATCTCCCACAGCCATTGCCTACACTGAACTGCAAGGATTTAGTTACATCAGATGTCTTTTGGAGCTGCCAGCCAGTCACAGCAAGGTACCTCATCTAATCTCATCAGGTCTCACCTTCCTGTGACATGCCTTGAGCAAGGAAAGAGGATTGTGCATCTCTGGCCGCACCCTGGGTTCACATCACATGTGGCAGTGCTGCTGCTGAAGAGGAAGGACAGAAGATGGGAAAAAGCTTTCCCCTGCCTTTCCCTCACTTTCCTGTTGCTCCTCCCTATCTCTTCCTGCCTGGGGATCCTAGCAGGGCCTGAGCTTTTCCCAGCAAGTTGACAAGAACGCAACATCCCTCTTGAGTTTAGGGCTATTCCCACCAGGGTGGCAGGGAGGACACCAAGGGGAGCTGGGAGATCCCGTGTCCAACAGCCACTGAGGAAAAGAGAAGGAACAAAGAATCCATCCCCAGACAAGGATGCATAAGGGAGTACAGGCTTCCTGGAAGTTAGGAGAGAGGGTCTAACCACTAAACAGGCAAGAGGTTGCTTCCGTTTGCTGCTGCAATTTGTACAAGGAACAGGTTGGCATCTTCTGAATACACCCACTGGAACAATCTCCAAAGCTAAGCAGGTAAAGACATGCTCAGGTGGTGCATCCCAACGGGGTTTGGAGGTGAGTAAGATCCTCACCGATCATCACTGTTGAGACTTGGGCAACTCCAAACGTGTCCAGAAATGGAGAAATTTATGTGCTGTGAGGACTGGACTGATGGGAATAAAGAATGTGTGGTGCATCCAGGGGTAGGTGGCTGCAAAGTGAGTGTTTGGAGGATCAGAAGTTGAATGCATACAAAGGAAGTTCAAGGGCAGAAGGTGGACTCAGAGATGTCAGCAGCAAACTAAACCAGGTATATACATTACAACAACACAACAAGTATGAACTCTACAGGTTTAAACTTTGATATTAGTAATAGTAATCAGCCATTTAGGTGTGTTTGTCTAGTGTGAGGCCAAATGTTTCCTAGATTTCTTACAGATAATTCGATATGAAAATTGCCAACTGAGGCACCAAAATGTTTGTCCCTTTTTATCCCTGCTGACTGCTGCTGTCTCCTTTGATTTACACCATCATGAGCTCAAAAGTGGCTGTGCTCAGGCAGCACCAGCAATGCAGCTTGAATTCTGGAGTGTAGAAGGACATTGAGGGGTTGCAACATGTCCAGAGAAGGACAACAGAGCTGGTGAAGGTTCTAGAGATCAAGTCTTGTGAGAGGCAGCTGAGGGACCTGGGGAGGTTTAGCATGGAGAAAAGGAGGCTCAGAGGAGACCGTCTTGCTCTTGCTACTGCATCAGAGAAAGCCAACAGGGTGCTGGGTTTCATCAACAAGGGCATCACCAGCAAAGATAGTCATTATCACACTCTACTGAGTGCTTGTCAGGTCACGCCTGGAATACTGGACAGTTTTGTTCTCTGCTGTACAAAAAATATGTGGACAGGCTGGAGAAGGTTCAGAGAAGGTCATAAAGATGATCTGAGGACTGGGGAGCTGTCATATGAGGAGAGGCTGAGAGAACTGTGTTTGTTCAGCCTTGACAAAAGAAGGCTTAAGGAAGATCAGTATTTAAAGGGTGGCCACAAAGAAGAGAGAGACTCCTTTTTGACAAGGAGTCACCTGGAAAAGACAAGGGGTAATGGGTACAAGTTACTCCTGAGAAGATTCTGATTGGACTCCAGAAGAAAATTTTTCACTACAAGAAAAATTAAACATTGGAACAATCTCCCCAGGGAAGTGTGGAGTCCCCAGCATTGGACACTTTTAAGATTCATGTGGACAAGGTGCTGGGCCATCTTATCTAGACTGCTTCTCCCAAGAAGGTTTGAACCAGATGATCCTTGAGGTCCCTTCCAAAGCTTGTATTCTGTGATTCTGTAATTCTGGCCATGATACAGAGCAGACTTTCTCATGATACAGGAAGGGTTTGATTTCAGTGTCATGCATCACCTCTTGGTCGCTGAGTCTCCACACAGGACTGACAGATAAGATTCAGGACCTCTGCAAGACATTCTCCTCCAGTGCAGGAGATGGGAGCCAGAGAGGACTGGGAGCATTTCAGATGGCACTTCAGGCTGCTTTTGGGCATGTGAGCAAGTGAATGGGGCTCAGTTCCAGATCGTGGCTATTTAAATGCCTCTGTCACTGTGAGAATGAGGTGACACTACAGCCAAGGGAGATTTAGTCAGTGAAGACAACAAAGCCTGCAGAGCTGCTGAGTTCAACCTAAAGCAAACATTGACAATTCCTCTCCAGAATATTTGTCTAAACTCCATTGACTGACCACATTTACCAGCTGCTTGTGGGTAGCTCAGATACCAACGAGCATCTCAAAGTCCACTAGACACCTATGCATGAGCAACTGATTGAACAACCCCCCCTTACTGTCTGTAGCAGGTGCTTAGACAGTGCATGTGGGGACACCTGCAGGTGTCCTAACTTCAGCTGCACATAAGCTGAAGGCATCTGTAAAGCAAGGTGAGGTGAAATCTACCCTAAGCATCTGGTGCTCACAGAGTGAAAAATTTTGCCTCTACTATGCTAGAGCATCCCAGGGCACTGGCAGAGAATTGCATTGTACCAGGAATGGTGGAACACCTCCAGTAAGTCCCAGATCTGTAAAAAAATACAAATATCCAGGGATAGATAATGAAGTTTGGCCACTGGGGTGAGTTCCCCAATGTTCTTTCTTTCTTTGGGAAAAGGGGGATTCATTTTGATCTGGTACCTAGTGGTTCATCTTCCAGATGGGGGCATCCAGCAAAGGACTGCCCTGCCTCTGTGTTTGCAGCTCCCTCCCCCTCTGCAAGACCTATGTGACCAGTCATAGAATCACACAAGCATTCTGCTGTGAAAAGACCTTTAAGATCATCAAGTCCAACTGTTAACCCAGTGCTTGCACTAAACCATGTCCCTCAGCACTACATCTACATGGCTTTTAAATCCCTTGAGGGATGGGGACTCCACCACTGCCCTGGGCAGCCTGGCACAGACCTTGACAGCCCTTGTGGGGAAGAAATTGGTCCCCATGTCCAGCCTAGACCATTAAAGGTCCTTTCCAACTCAAACTGTTCTATGATTCTATAATATACAGATATGCTAACTTGGACAACCCCAAGAAGCCCATCAACTTGAACCTACACTAAGCATGAACAAGTAAAGAATAGTAACAGATTGTATTCCAGCCTTTCGGAAATGGACTCAGTGAGAGAAAGACTGAGATAATGAAATGGATTAAGTGGATTAAATAAAGAGCCAGAAAGAGAAGGGTGACAAGACAGAAAAAAAATGTGTAGAGTGAAATGCTCCACCACGACAGTCAGCAGCATAAATAAATCATTTATGGTAGAAATAAATGTGACTACCATATGATCATCCAGTTCCAGTCCCTACCCTGAAAAAACTTTTTGCCAGTCTTTTCTTGTCTGGGCAAGTTTTAAAGCTCCTGAGCAAATAAATGGGCTTAAAGAGTTTCATATCTGTTTTCTTTCATACCTGTGCTCAGTGAACTGCAGGAATAACTGCAAGTGAGCAAACCACAGGAACATGGTAGTAGGGAAGACAAGAAGCAAGAGCACTGCAAAGGGAGGTAGAAATGGACACAGCAATGCAAAAAAGGCATCTGGGAATAGCTGGGGATCAGCTGTAAGAGGAAGGCTTCAGTTTGATATATGGTGCCAGAGACATTATTAATGATTTGCTGTTTTTTACCTTTACAAACTTTGGGTGGATTATTTATTATGTCACCCCAGCATTCATATGATCTATGAAAGGGGCAATAATATGTATCTGTTCCTGGCCTCTCAGATTCACTGCGTTTTTACAGCCTTTAATTAGGATTTAATTCTGCACTCCCAACACAGAGATAGAGCATGTGGTACACGGAAAGCAAGAGGCAAAGAAGAAAAGCACTCCCCCCTTACTTAAAATATATTCCTTTCTATCATGAATGAACGGTTCTGCTGATAGTCACTGCAGCATTTTCACAGGTCAAAGGATTCATTTTCCTTTGAAAATAATGGATACTCCAGGGATAGCCAATTGGATTGAAAATACTGCTAGAGCCCTGACTACAGCATCCTTCCATGAAGTGATCTGGTAAAGCAATGGTTAGCTGAGTAGGCATCTCTCTGTGATTTAGACACAAAGGCATCATTCGAGACGAGGGAAAGGGAGGAGGAGTTACCCGTCTTCTCCCCTTCTCTCTTCTCTTCTCTTCTCTTCTCTTCTCTTCTCTTCTCTTCTCTTCTCTTCTCTTCTCTTCTCCCTTTCCCTCCTTTCCTTTCCTTTCCTTTCCTTTCCTTTCCTTTCCTCACTACTGATTTTGGCTGTGGCCATGAGTCAGTCCCCAGATGGGCAATGGTGGCCTTTGAGTTCCCTAAATCTTTCTTGGCCCCTGGACTCCTGTCCTCTGACAGAAAGACTCTGTGCACTTCCTGGAGACAACACACATCTTCTCTTGAGAAAGCCAAAGGGATTGTACTGGCCATGGCATAACCTGGGAGTGAGTCAGCCCCAGAAGATAAGGAAATGGAGGAAAGCTGATGGGTGACAAGAAATAGGATGAGTGAACTCTCAGAGAACAGCAGCTTGGCACTGGCACACCCAAGGGAGAGCTGTTCTCCATGCAGGTCAGTGCAGAGAAGGTGAGTGTGAAGTGCTTCTCCCATAACTTTGGGATGGAGTCTGCCTGAGTCACTCCAGCTCTGACTGGCACGGGGATCTGGAGTGATTTTTGAATCTGTCTGATTGAGAAACACAGATTTTCTGTCGACACAGGAAGTATCCTGTGGTTCTCTGCACACACTAAGAAATCCCGTAACCACTACAGCAGGCTGAACTTGCCATTTGGGCAGGAGAAGGCTCAGAATCTGCAGGTCAAACGTAGCCACAGTGCTGAGGAAATGGAGACCTCAGAGGCTATATTATTATGGTACTGTTCTCCATGAGCAGAGCATCTATTCCCAGTGGTTTGGCAAAGGATTATAATAAAACAATCAGAATAAATATTCTGAATAGTGGGAAAATGCACTTTTAACCTGCTTTTTAATCACACCTCCTGCTCTGCTTCTTCCCCTCTTCAATGCTCTGCTGTGTGCTTTTGTTTGTCAATAGTCCTCACGCGTGAGTGCGGATGTCGGTGCTCATTCAATACCTACTGTAGCTGCAAGGGACATGTTTCCACCTAGCAGCACCCCAGCTCCTGAGTTCTGCTTGTCTTAGCTTTAGGGGAGCTGGAAGATGGGTGCTGGTGAGGTTAGGAGGTGAATTACCTGGGAATTGCTTCATGTCAGGTTTCTAGAAGAGGTAGGAGCTCTTTGTTCTCTCATCTGAGTTTCTAGATTTACTTCTCAGGACGTGAGTTGTGAATCACTCCTGCACCTGTTGGATGTGTTCTGCAAATCCTCACCCTAGGCTATCCCTGGATGAGGCTATGGAGGAGAGGGCATGGCCCATAGCAGGTGTCCTGCACTCATCCTAGATGATCCTTTAGCAGAAAAGTGAAGCTGCAAGCACCCAAATATTTAGCAGTTTTTAGGAAGAGTGTATTTGAAGTAAGCAGCATACAGGACACTCCTCAGTAAACCCAGTGGCAACCCAATTAGAACTCATGGTCTTGCTGAGCCATTGCTGTAACTGTGTTTGACGCCCCAGCTGTTATGAGGGTCTTTCCACAATAACTCAAGGTGTTTGATATTCCTTTCATTAGACTGCACCAAGGAATGCAATGTGACCTTCCCAAAACAACCCCAGGCAGAACCCAATTCCCATATTCCAAGCTGAGCACCCACTATTTCCCATCCCATCTGCAAGCAAAGCCTGATATCAGCACAAACCCCCAGCTGCTACAAATCAGGAAAAAACTAAACTAAACTAAAATAAAATAAAATAAAATAAAATAAAGGACTATTTGGAAAATCCAGTGGCCATTGAGCAAAGCAAGAGCTCACCATGTACCTTGGTGGAAAGACTTCAATCTCAACTGAAGCTTGTTAAACCAAAGGTTGTTAAAACAGATAAATAAGGCTTGGTCCCAGCTTGCTTTAAAACAAACATTTGCTGTTTAATCCTGTGTCAGTTTTTCAAGCTCTTCAGATAAACCAGGAGCTGCCTGAATTCACTTCAGTTGCTCTCGTTGGACTATTTACCCCGACTGAGAGACTCATTTTTCAGTTCCAACCCCTGATGCCTTGCTGTGGATGATATAATGCTCTCCATAACCTCTCTGTCCTGGAAGAAGCCACGCTCAGTCAATACCTTATCAGAGTGACAGGTCCCAAATCCCATTGCAAGCTGTGATGGATTGTCTCAGGGTGAGCTTTCATATATCTCCTGCTTTCAGAGGGGAGCTGACACACGTAATTGGTGTCACTTCTGCTGAGCCAGTGCCAAATGCTGACAAAACAGTTTCTAATCAGAAGTGTTGGTGATTTGTGCTGGGATTTGCATGCTGGACAACAGGGGAAGTGTCATCATGGCAACGATCTCGAGGGGCCTCAGCTTGCTGGGACGCAGTGGCCTCTTCAACAGTGCAAGAGTTCAGTGTTGTGAGAAGGGTTGGTGGCACAGCCAGCTGTGCAGGAGCTGTGCACAGGACTGGAAACATGGCCAAAGGTTCACCTTGAGACCTGGAGAGCTCAAGAGCCAAAGTGGAAGGTCGTCAGACCTTTATTCTTCTGTTAAATCAACCCTTAACCACTCTGTTGTAAGACCTGCAGCATGCAGCCATCACCTAGGATGGTGACAAGTTCTTTCCATGCATGGCTGGGTGTTGCATGGTGCTATATCACTCTATAAAGTTTCAACTCGAAAAATGAGACTATTTCTACAGTCATTCAGGAGTGAAGAAGGACTGATGACCTCCTTACTGTAATAAAGTGAGACAAGGCATGACCCCAGATTTCCTACATATGAGGTCTCTTTTTCCCACAGAACTCCTCCCAAACTTCCCCCATCTTTGCTGCAGTCACCTTACCCCCCCTGCTTTTCTCCAAGAGGCCAGAAGGCCAGGACCCCAACCCCAACTCAGCCCCAGGTGTTATCAAAGTATAACAGAGAGATGTAGATACTGCCTGGGAAGATGACCCCTAAGAGGAGACGACCTTATTGCTGTCTCCAGCTCCCTGAAAGGAGTTTGTAGCAAGGTGGGGGTCAGTCTCTTCTCCATTTTCCAATAAAATTAGTCTATATTTCTATTACAAGCACCTGGAATAAATCAAATTCAACTCCACTAAGCCAGTGAGGTGAATGTTACCACAAGACAGAGCAGCTTTCCCTGAAAGGTTTCAGGCTGTAAGAGATTCACCTGGTAACGGGACCTGTGTTTCTATACTTAAGAACTTGGACTTGGTGACACATGAATAGAGGGAGGGTATTTTACACATCCCCAGGGCTTTCCAAAGGCTGCTTAATTGTCCTCCTCCTCTCCCACTTTTCCTTTGCTGTATTGTTAGTGTTATCAACAATTCCCATGCACTATTGCCACCACGCAGGAAAATAATTCAACACCTGGCACTGGACTCGTATCCTGTCTGCAGGGGCCGTAGGGCGAACAATTAGGTCTGGAACTACCAAATGGCACCGCACACGGCGAGCGGGGAAGGAAACGTGGGGCAAAGGCACAATTGACGGGGAAGCATCAACTGCACTCGGAGGAGGATTTGGCCTTTAGTGGATTTGTTGTTCCAACTGGTTTGGGATTGAGACACGCGTGCATTTAACGCCCTCTGCTGACTTTATGATAAATATATATTTCTTTTTACTGCTATAATTTAAAACTAGACCCAGCGTCTTAACAGCTCGTTTCTTACATGAGCAGGAAATAATATGAACATGGGATGGAAGATTATGCCTTACCCCAAAAGAAAAGTAAGTAGTGCTTGAATTCTGATTGCTGTAATTGAGTCTGACTTCACAGAATCACAGAGTCACAGAATGTTAAGGGTTGGAAGGAACCTCGCAAGATCATCGAGTCCAAGCCTTATGCTTCTTAAAAATTAGAGAGCTGTAGAACCATACAATAGTTTGAGTAGAAAGGGACCTTTCAAGGTCATCCAGTCCAACCCCCTGCACTGAGCAGGG
>VWZY01000528.1:0-27046 GCA_013399075.1 Chloroceryle aenea
CCGATTCCTGGTAAAAACACATCGGGTCCCAGCCCGACGTGAGTCGGAGAACCGAACATGCCAGATGCAGTGTGCATCTGTGCCCCTACAGCCTTACAGTGTCAGGAGCTGGGAAGTCACAAGTCCAGCCAAGGAAACAGGAGAGGTGGTTTTTTTTCCCTCTCTCCAAAGCATACAGAGCAGGATAATAATTTACACAAGTGCAAGGGAGAAGCAGGTAGATGGTGTGGTCTTATTTTTCTGCTTGGACTTAGGAACTTCCAGTGAAGTTGTTTCCACTGACGGGCTTATTAACTTCAGATTGAATGGAGATGCAATTTCCAAATGGCTCTGGAGCACAAACTTCAAGTGGCTGGTTTGTGCTATTCTTGTGCAAACATCCTAAGAGGATGTGTTTCTTCATGAAGGAATACAATGGAACACAGTACAACTGTACAGTAATACTGACTGAAGTTACCCAGGATGGATCACTTGGGCATGGGGTGTTTTTTCCATTCCACAGTGACTCCATAAGCCCTGAGATGTCATGTTCATTTTTTAACAGCCTGCTTATCTACATTATTTGCAGTGCTACTGAATTACAGTTGTCCTGCATAACTGGGTTTCATAGACATGGTCAACCACCTCTGCCTTTAAAATGACTGAGTGGTTTAGGATATATTTTCTATGCATTATCAGGAAAGAGAAGATGCAGCATATGCAGATGTTGTTCCCAGTTTGAATTACTGTGTCAGAGAATTAAATGCAGTATAACTGAAATTGTCTCCTATTACTAAGGTATTGCTGAAATCTTAATGAACCGACCCCACGCGAGAAATTCATTGGGAAAAGTATTTGTAAATGAAGTGAGTATGGGCCTGGCCTGCAATCGTGTTCGGAATCATAACTGTGGGAAATTGAAACAAAAACTTAAATCTCTTGCTGAATGTCATTGGGTGACTGCACTGGGGCAAGGCAGGTTAGCCTGAAGAAAGAGATGTGGTTATGTCTGTACTGCAGTAACTCCAGTTGTGCACTGGACTGGTACTGGAGTTACATTAGCTAACTCGGATCAAAGTTAAATGTCCTCACTTGCGTAACTGCAACAGACATACTCGGTGTCAGACCTTAGCAGATGATCTGTTCATGGCTGATACATTCTAGAGAAAGTCTGGCTCATGTCTGGGCAGTGAAGGATCATCTCTGAATGGATGAAAAAAAGAGATGAGGAAATGTGTCATTCTGAGGCTTTCATGGGAAGATCCTATGGGATCCAGGAAATTCCTGGCACCTTAGGGAAAAGAAAAAATAATCTTTTATCATAGATTAGGAGCTTGCTATAATTTAGATACATCCATCCATATGCTTCTCCTGTTTGTACTCCCTCCCTCGTAGCTGTTCAGCGCGCTGGAACAACTCCGCTTTGATGAGAAGGTTCGCGTGGTGGTGTTCAAGAGCGAGGTGAAAGGTGTTTTTTGTGCTGGTAAGTAACAGGCTCTGCAAACTATTGTGAAAATTTGATGGCTCTTGGGGCTGTTCGCTGATCGGATTGTGCAGAAAAGCAGTTGGAAGTGCTTGCTGAAAGAAAAATGGGCTGGCCTTTCAGTAGCAAATAACAAACACTGTTCTGTCTTCTGGCTGTCTGCCTCTTGGCCTCAGTGAGGGAGACACGTGATAGGGTGAGCAGCACACTACGTGGTGCTTTTTTTTTCCATTTATAACCATCTTCAAGAACAGGTGCCTCTGGTATTAGAGTCCTGGGTTTCCAGTTTTATGGGTTATTGTCCTTACATACAGTGGTTGGTGCTCCTCTGTGAAGTCTCTTTGAAGCTCACAGAAGAGCACCCTTAGCCCAGATGTCCACACTCAACTTCCACTGACCTTACTTAACCAGAAAACTGCATTTCAAGACGTATGAAATGCTCCGTCCTTGGAGAGGGACAGGAGGTAACACAGCCCAGATGCCTTTTCCCTATTACTGGATTCTAACCTTTTTCTCCTCTAGGTGCAGACTTAAAGGAACGTGCAAAGATGGATGATGCAGAAGTTGCACACTTTGTTAAAAGGCTGAGAAATCTCATGGATGAAATAGGTAAATGGTTATCTCTGCTTGGAAATTTGCCCTAGACTGCCTGTTCTGAGCTAGAAACACTGCAGGAGGGGAAGGATGCAAACCCCAGCAGGTTATCCATTTGGGAGTAGCTTCACAAATGGCTCCAGCTTATGCCTGAAACAAAGATCTGATCAGAATTAAACACTATCCTGCTGCCATTCCAAGGACAAGATGCATTCCAGTACTGCCTTTTCCATGATGAAGAGCAGCACCCCCCACCATGTATAAGTAGCTGCTGCAGCAAAGCATTCTATATACAGTTGTCTGTAATCCTTGGGAGACAGTCCTAGACAAAAGGAGCTGCACTGCTTGTCCCACTTCCCATACATGCTCAGAAGCAGTCATGATATGGCAATGAGCTAAGAACATGGATTTGGATCTCTAAATGGATTTGTTAAGTGTCAGGGGGGTTGTACCTACAACTCCTTTCCCACTTACACCCCTCTCCTCTTTATCTTCTTCCCTTACATATATATTCCCCGAGTTATCCTGCTTTCACTAGAGGGGAATACCCACGTGAAAGCTGACTAAAATGCTAATCAGAATTGCAGGAATTAAAAAAAAACAAACAAGGTAGAGAATGACCCTGTCTCACAAATCACAGAAGCAGTGGGTGGGTGGGTGGAGTGGTTACAGCACAGAACTAGCACACACCTGAAATCTGCTTCCAGCTCCCCAAGTCTTTCAGAAGGTATTTTATCAAGCAGCTAATCTCCAGCTACATCGGGTTCATTGACTAGGAGGTGACAGTGGTGTTTCCCAACTTCAGGAGCCTGGGCTAACAAAAGCACCAGAAAATCCATTACTTGCAGCAGTGACCAGGGGTGGTGAATTTGTTTTGACTGTAACTGCAACAGCTGGATAATCACATCATAAATTTGCACGGATTCATCCTGTTTTGTGTTACAGGACTTTATATTTGCGTGCTTCTTTTCATGTAAGAAGAATGTTTTGCAGGGATAAGTGCAAAAAAAAGTGTCTTTGAACTGCTGTTTAGACACGGTCAGAAAATGAAGAAGAAAATGAATTTCTGAATTTAAGAACCACTAAAAGCTTTAGAATTTAATAATTTTAATTCCAGAGGTGAGTGGAATAGAACTTCTGGAACAAGCCTGTGTAATCTGTGTTGTCTTTTCTAGCTGCCCTCCCTGTACCCACAATTGCTGCACTAGATGGCTACGCACTGGGTGGGGGACTGGAACTGGCGTTAGCTTGTGACCTTCGTGTAGCAGGTTTGTGTTCTTAATGTAGGATTCTTTGTGTAATCTGTAATTTTAATGAGAATCTACATGCACAATAGCTGACTGTTAATGGAATCCAGGAGGCTAAGAGAGGAAATTAGATTTGTCCAGATATNCTAATGGAATCCAGGAGGCTGAGAGGAACTTACACAATTCAGGAAATTAGATTTGTCCAGATATTGTGACATTTAGTTACTATTGGGAAAACAGATTATTTGCTTAAAAAGTGAAGCCTATTTTTAGACAAGATTAGGATTCCTTCAGAAAACTACTTATTGGTAGAATTAGTTGTTATTTAATATTGGATCAGTGCTCTGGCTAGACCTAACCTTCCCTACTTAAATCCATTTGCACTGGAAGACTTCCTCCTTCCTTTTCCATTCCTCCATCCAATACTTTTCATCTAGCAGGGACCCACAGTTCACTTCTAGATGAAATTGCTCCATTCCAGGTAAGCAGCCATACTACAAACACTTCCCTCACCTGACTGGAGAAGGACAGTAAGCACTGTGGCACTCAGACTTTCTAGCTACCTGGAGAAACAGAGTTCCAGTTCAGTATTGACAGTTTGTAGTTTGGATAATCAGTTCAGTATGGAAAATGTGTAGTTATGCAGATCAAAAAAGTAACTAAACCCTGTATTTCTTTTTTAATAGCTTCATCAGCTAAAATGGGCCTAATTGAGACCACGAGAGGGCTTCTTCCTGGTGCAGGTAACTTTCCTTAAGTCTTCAGTCTCTTTCTTTCTCAGCTGTGTAGATATATAAATATACACATATAAAATATATATATATAGTCTTTAGAGCACTTGAGTTGTTTTGAATGTAAAGTAGAAGTAGCATCTTAGTGACCCAAATGGTCTGTGAATCACCAGTTCTGGTCCAAGCCCTGTCTCAAGCTTGCTATGAATTTAGGAAAGTCCCTCTACATCTTTTCCTGTTTATCAAAATAGCCAAAAAGATGCTGAAGCCTTTCAGATGCCTTGCAAAATGCCAACATATTCAGCTAGTGGTTTTTTAAAGAAATGCACAATTCCTTCATTTTTCAACCCCCCTTGTTATATAAGAGACAAAATACTGTGGTGTGTTCTGGCATTTCTCAGAAGGTTAAAAGGGTGGTTTTGATGTTGTCACAGGTGGCACCCAGCGCCTGCCCAGATGTGTTGGAATAGGCCTTGCAAAGGAACTCATTTTCACTGGCAGACAGATTGATGGAGAACAGGCCTTCTCAATGGGATTAGTAAATCACACAGTGCCACAAAACAACGAGGGAGATGCAGCTTACCAGAGAGCATTAGTTTTGGCTAAAGAAATCCTTCCTCAGGTAAGTGTACTGCTCCCGTGGTCAAGGTAAAGAAGGCATTTCTCCATTCCTTTATATGAAATATTAAAGTCTTGGTTCCTCATGTTTAAGTCTCTTAACTCTTCTTTATTTGTGAAGGCAAATTCTGTAGGGAGAAGTGTTAATGTCCAGCTGCTTAACCCATAGCAGTTTTACCTCCCAGATGCAGTTCTGCAGACCCACAGGACACACTGACCCCTTGCACCAAATCCTTATTAACTTGCTGCAGGTTTCTATAGACTGAAAGGCCATTGGGAGCCAGGATAATGATAAAACTACACTATTATGAACCTGTGGGGCTTTTAATTATTTGTAAATGTTTCTTGTGGTTGTTTCATTATGTTTTTTTTTTAATAAAGGCTCCCTTTGCTGTGAAAATGGGAAAGCTGGCGATAAACAGAGGAATGGAGGTAATAATTTTACTTTTTAAATACTGAGGTGAATGAAGCACACAGACAGTTCTTACAAATTACTACAGTAGAAATGTTTAGAACAGATGAGTTCTAATCCTGGTACAGACAAGGCACTTAAAACCATTTCAGGGGTTTTAAAGCCTTGCTTTAAGGACAAAATTAATGACAGGATATTTTTTTCCTGCAGAAGCTAACACAGTAGTTGTAACACTGGAGTGAAGGTCATTCTCTACGAGTTACTGTTTAGATATGAGGGCTATGAAGTAGTTTTGAAGACTGTACTTCAGACAAATCTCACTCCTTCCCTCTCATCCCCAGGTTGACATTGCATCAGGGATGGCTATTGAGGGGATGTGCTATGCCCAGGTAGGTCACCTTCAAAACAAAGGAACAACTGTACATTTTCTAAAGCCAAGTATTCAGTGCTGCCTCTCCTATTTTCCCTTCTATAAGGGAACACAGCTTTGAGAACAAGGATCTATTTCAGAATAGTAATTGTTGTATCCTACATAGCTGCCTCTCAGCCTATCTGCATCCAAAGTGCTTTTCTAAAGTACTTTCATATTCTTTGTTTCAACAATATGTTAGTTATAGGATGAACTTTACACATGGTTTAAATTTAAACAGATTTGAAAACCAGATGCCTCCTGTAGTCATTCTTTCTGACAAGTTTTGAGATCATGCACCTCTCCCAGCTATCAGAACAATGTAACTGCTGTGCTGCTCAGTGTATTTTAAGATGGTAAAGTATTAAATTTATGGAAAATGGTTTTCCTATATTATTCTCTAAGTGGTCTTAAAGTCTTCCTTGTGCTTTACACTACAGCCCAGTCTCTTTTATTATCCAAAGTGCAAAACATGGAAGGTGGGACTTCATGTATCATTGAAAGAAAAGCAATCAGTTTTACACTACTGCCAAATTAGTCAGTACTTAAAATCACCTCAGACTTGTCAACAAAAACCATACCTTTTTTTTTTCATGTAGAATATTCCCACAAGAGACCGTCAGGAAGGGATGGCTGCCTTCAAGGAGAAACGACCACCTCGTTTTATTGGCAAATAATGCTTCCTAGCCTCATCCTGGCTTTTTGAAGGTAAAGGAGGACTGAAGAGGACCCACCAATTTCTTGGGATTCTTTTTATGACTGCATTTGTGTACTTAGCTCCTTGCCTTGGACTGCATTTGTGAATACTCCACTGAATCATTCTGTTGTAAGAATTGACAAATAAAGATTTAACTTTTTACAAATAAAAAAAAAAAGGCAGAAAATGTACTACATCTAAACTTTTATAGGAAAAAGAAAAAAACCTACTCTGAATAGAAAGTCATCTTACAAAGGAAAAAAAGCTTACTTCCCATTGTCACCTCTCTCCAATCATCTATTTTCCTCTTGCCTGACTTGGAACTGGTTATTTTTTTCCCCTCTGCTTAGAGGTTCTCCAGCCACACAGTTTATCTCTACAGCCTCTTACTTCCCTAGACTGGGGCTTTCAAGCAAAAGTGAGTTACTATAGTTCATATATATTTAGTAAATACTTGATAGGTTATCAAAACATACTTATAAAATGTGCCTTACCACCTTGGAACAGAGCACCATGTCATGCAATGATAGTCTTGAAGCAAACCATAATTTTACTTGTGCCAAAACTTGACCAAACAGTTCTGTGGATGAGGTAACCTTATCAGAGTATAAATGTGCAAGTTTCCTATGTAAAGATCTGCAGAGGTGAAGCAGAGTCAGGATCTTCAGCCTTCACAAAAGAGAGAGATGGCAAATACCACAAGTGAAATACGTGAGTTTTAAAGAATTATTCTACCTTGGCAGGAACTCCTGAAGCTGCACAGGAATGGGAAGAGACTTTCCTGTAACTGGTACATACCTTGGAGGCATTCCTACTTTTCAGCATAAAAGAACTCTGCTCACTGTTTGCCTGAAGCATATGAGAACAAAACAAGGGCATGGGGAAAAGAAAATCATTTACAATCTCTGTGCTGGCTGGTTGCAGAGCTTCATGAAGTGACACCTTTGCCCTCTGGACTGATGGCAATATCACACTCATTTTGTGCTGCATGTATATTTTTTTCCAACCCCTGCATTTTCAGTTAAGATACTTCATTAAGTTCTCCCATTACTAGGAAAAAACAGTACTGTAAGGAGTTGTCATATTTATTTTAAGATGTTGTAGCAATTGATTTGTATTAATTCTATTAACACCAATTTTGACAAGTTTTGTGTCCCATTTCATGTAATAGAAATTTCATAGCAGAAGTCCCATGGCAGACATCTCAGAAAGGTGATGGGTAAAGGCCACATTTCATTTCTTAAACCACCTTCATAATTCAAAGCTACAAGCAATTTAATTTCTTTCTGAGTAAAGAAAACTATATAACCACAAAAAAAGCAATTACACAACATTGATTAAATTACTGGATCAGTACCTTTTGAAGTTGCTGAAATACACAATAACTAGATTATTGAATATCAGAGGTGATGTTTTTATTTGAAGGATGGGAGTTGGGAGATGGAAGGAGTTAAAAATAGTAAAATATGATCATCATGAAGAAGCCATCCCTGCTGGTAAGTTACCAAATGTAAGTTTTCTTTTTAAACTCAATTACCAGTATATTTACAGAAGAGTCTCTGAATACCAATCAGTTGCCATGGAAATAGAGAGACTAACCAGGTAAACCCAAAGAACACCTGAAATTCAACTGAATGTGAATGGACATGCAGTTTGCTTCCATCACCTGTACTTTATCAGGCATCTGTATGCTGTGCAATATGTTTCATTCAACACATCATTTGAAACCCTTAGGTAACAAAAAAAGTTGTTGTCACAATTATCATCTTTAAGTAAAATCTCACACTCCACAAAACAATGTAATTGACACAAGGCTTACATAGAACATTGGGTGATATTTTGCACTCTTGATGACTTGGAAATATAATTCACTGCACAATACTGACAGAATATTTACAGAAAATCATTACAATCATTACTCTCTTATAAATAAGGTGACCAAATATCCTGGGCCTCCTATTAAGACATGTAATCCCCATCATGATGAAGTCAAGTCAATATTATGCTCTAACAAGCCTTCTCNCAGAGCAATCATTACTCTCTTATAAATAAGGTGACCAAATATCCTGGGCCTCCTATTAAGACATGTAATCCCCATCATGATGAAGTCAAGTCAATATTATGCTCTAACAAGCCTTCTCCTTTCCCTATCAGTATTTCTAAAGACAAAAAGTTATCACACACAACCAAAAGTAGTCAAGCAGCAAAAAAACCCTCTTATTATCAAATTTTAAATCTCAAGCTTAGTTCATCCTTCTAGTATTGTGTCTCCTTTCAGTCCTGTTTCTATTGCTTTATATCATCAGGTTTCCCCTTTCCCTGATGCAACCCCAGTCACCATCTTAGTAAGGGCAGGACTCGGGAGCGCTGAACTGCAAAAAAGCCTTGTTCTAGCAGTAGGGGAAACAAAAGAATACAGCTTGCAGGCAAAAGGAGAAGAAGTTGAAGCCCCCATTTGCCCACCATCTCCTAACTCTTCTAAACACATTTTGGTCGCCTTAGTTACAAGTCTCATTGGAACCTGCATGCATGTACTTTTGTTTACTCTGTAAAAGTGTTGAATCTCACAACCACACACAGTTCTATTCAAACACCAAACTGGTAAACAGTGTTTTGAACAGCAATCATAGGGATGAAATAACTTTCTCTCCCAGAAGTCACAAAACAATATAATCCTAGATTTTTTTTATTTTTGTTTTCAGATGTGCATATTGATCTGTACAAGTCCCACCTCTTTGTAGCCAGCAGTACTCCTGCAGGTATGACCAGCTCAAGCAGTGACCCTTTACAAGTTGCATATGCGGTTGCCATTAAAGCTGACGTTCACCAGCGGTTATCGGACATGGTTTGGGTACCACGGTTATCAGCAAATCACTTTAATGGTGACCACGATATTACAAGTTACTCCAACTACACACACACCAGGAAGGATTGTTACAGAGACAATATTTTACACTCCTATACCTGCAGCTTTCAGTTTGGCTTGTTCTGTTGCTGTTTCCTACCCGGCGGTGGTCTCCCATGACGCATAATGTGTTTCTCCAAGCTATCTAGGATGGCAATTGCAATCCTTTGGACATGTGGATCAGTCTGGACGTTTTCCTTAATGTTGTATAAGTGCTGTAAACCACCTTCTTCAATTAACATGCTACAGTACCTGGTAGCTGTAAGAAGGATAAAAAAAGAAGGAATTAAAAATAATTATCTAGAGTAAATGTAGGAGATACTGTAAACACTAATTGATACCCACTTTTGCCTCCTAGACCAGGCAGCATTTAGGACAGTAAAATGTCTACAGAAGTGCACTTGTACTTTAGTGAGTGCAAAGAGAACAACAGAGTAGTTTGGGCAGAACACCGACTGTAACTGGGTCTGTTTCCACATCTGCCTCAGCTGACTGGAAACTGCCCTGTACTATGTACTGTGTTCTCTCCCCCTGCCTCTTCTGCAGGCATTTTAAATACCATAGATGAATCTTAAGAAATGGGAATCAGAAGTACTATAGTAGCTGTGAATACTCAGGTAAAAACATCACCTTTACCAAAAACCACAGTACAGAACAGCTCCCAAAAAATGGTATCAGATATACCACATTGTGGTGGTTTGTAGAGTGAACAGGAACTAGTTCCTTCAAAACCAGTTTGCCAAGCACTATTGATAGTGCCCCTTAACTAGTTATAATTTACTATGAATGCCTTTTCACAGGTAAACTTAAACTTTCCTCTCCACTTTTTCAAAGCTCAAAGCACACGTACATCAGCTCCACTGTTCTTACGTGCAGGGACAAGCTATAAAAAGAGCCATATGTTTAATGTAACATGCAAGCTTCAGAAGTTGTTACAGAAAGGTCAGGATGACTGTAATGCAATCCACAGAGCATTACCTCAGATGTGCCCAGTTTCACCATTCATCTTGGTGAAGCAACACCAGAGTTGTTTCAGTGCTGACATTAAGCATTTCACAGGGGATCACGTTTGCTGCAGTGCTACCAGTATTTTAGTTAGCTCATCAAGGCAAACATGATACAGAGAAGCAGCAAAAGGAGACAAAAATAAACAAGAAAAATCAATCCCATCAATTCCAGACTACTTTTCACCCTCGTCTAAAAGAGGAGGTCAAAATAAAATGCATCTCCTCTCCAGGACAAAAAGCCTTCTTGCTGACAAGCACCAAAAGCTGAAGATTTTCCCCCAGAGTAAATTCTGAATTAAACACATTTTCCCTCAGAGTAGGTTATTACATTTTCTACCAAACATTCTGGTTCTCTGCAACTTTGTCCAGAAGCTTCTGGCACCAACTATCATCAGGACTAAACTTCAGGAATCCTGTCTTGATCTCAAATCAGGAGGACACCATCCAAGTATTTCCAGCCTCTCCATTCTACGGAGCTCACTCACTGTCAGCACAAACCTCTGTGGCACACTGAAAGCTCAGAGGTTAGGGCAGCACAAAATAAACACTAAAAATAAATAGAACAAACAGGACCATACTAAGTTAACAAGGGCTGAGGCACAAATAGAAACTATAGGGACTTAACCAAAACCTGTTATCCAGAGTCTGAGCTGTGAAACACCTTTGTCAGAACATTCCTCCTTTAACACAGATCTCTGGACAGTGTGCCCTGGCAACAGGGCCTCAATTCCAAAGTTTGCATGTTACATTTAGGAGCTCTATAAAGAACAGAAAACAGTATTTCACACTGATTTGTGCTCATGTGCAAATGTGCAATTATATATAGTGGATTCTTATTGGTTTTTCCAGCATAGATGTCCTTTCACTGTAGAAATGGTGATTTATGGGACAGGGATAAGACACAAGATACTGTCCAGGTTAAAAAACTGGCACAGAAAATACTTCTGATATCTGGTAGAAGTAAATGAAATACACAGATTCACATCGTACAAATTTATGAAAAGGGAAAAAAAATTAAACCCCCAACCATTAAAAGCCAGAAGGTTTGTCCAGCCCCACATTTAGGTACGCTCAGGGGTTTATTTCCTTTCCCAACACATGTACATTTCAACACATGCTCTCAAATCATTTTACAAACAAGACACTGGTGTTCTTATTTTCCAGATGGGGAAAGACAGATTAAGAAACTGACCTTCATGTCACAGCAAGTTATTGCCAAAAGAGAGGAGGATTACCTAAAACTTCTGTTCTCATAGTAAGAGATGGCTTACCTGCTACAATCATTGTTCTTAATTTAAAATACATGTGTTGTCCATTGTTAATATTTACATTTCTGAATAAAAATACCTGTGCAAGCCAAAAATTTAGTTCATCTTAACACATGTCCGCATTTTGTGCATTAAACAGTAAAACTCCAATAACTAAAAAAGATATAAAGAACTTTTATAACTTTCTTTTCCTGCCCCATTTAGTGAAAACCCACATGTAGCTTCTGCAGAGCATTAGGAGTGAATACCCTAGGAATTTTCTTTGCACTTCATTTTAGTGAATAATATGCTAAGAAATAAGAATTTTAAGGGCAATATCTTAATACATACGATTTTTGCTGCAGACGTGCTGCATGGCCCACACTGCCCATAACTGGACACCAGGTGTCATGAAACAGCCAAGTAGTGGAAAAAACGGATTGAAGGACCTATAAAAAAAGGAGAGGAGCAACAGCTCACTATTACTTCAGAAGTCACTTGTCATCTTCTCATTTAGCTACAGGCTTAACTAGGAGAGGCTCTTGATAAAGGTTTAGATGCAGCAGGAGGGTCTTTTCATGCGTGGGTATCTGGTATGATTTTACCATAGCATTTGGATGCCTCCTGCTCCTTACAAACAGGGGTAAAACCAGAGGCATTTATAAGGCTTAGATGGAAAGCAATTATCTAATTGTACTTTTTGGCCTCAAGCTTCTTTAATTAGGACAGAGAATGTTAATTTAGTGGTAGCCAGCATAACCTTACTGGTTAACCTTTGTGTCTAAGTCTTTCAGGCACGTAGAAGAACAACATTAAATTTTTCTTTTACAGGAGCCCATAACCTTTTTGGTCACAAAGGGAAAATTAACACACTGTCTATTTTAAGCCAATAGGTGGGGGTTTTCCACTGAACAAAACCATGTCTGGCTAGCAGCTCACTCTGCTTTGGGAACAAGTTTTAAATCTAGTTCAGTAGATTATCCAGACTCTAAATTAAGACAATAATTACCTGTAAGCCACCATCTCACATTCTGGGGTTGGCCAATTCAAAATAGCAGAATGCTGCAAAATACAGAACCAAGAACACTCACTGTTAAATACAAACACTGAAAAAAGTATAAAAGAGTATGATAAAATTCACCATCATTTCTGTACCAGCTGTTCAAGAAGAGATGTCCTCTGGCTGCGACTCAATGTCCAGGCCTGCTCTCCTCGAGATATCAAATGAGCAATAATCCCTGCTGCAAAATAGCTAACTTCCACCTCCACACTGTGCAATAATTTACTGATGTGGTCTATGAAGTCCTTCCACATTAATTCAGAATGGAGTTCTTTAACTTCAGCTATGTTGTTCTGGAGGAGAGATGAAAAAAGCCAAGAGAAAATATGAACAGAAAGAATACCATGTGAGGGAGATAAACATATAAACTTAACTACATTGTGTAAGTAAACACATATAAATACCAGGATGAGACCTTCATCCATCCAAGTGATAACCAGGTGCCAAAATACCACTTTTGTTTTTGAAAACTCTTCTAGTCTAATGCTTGAATTTGCCTCAAAACAATGAGGTTTTCTCATAAGTAATTTTAGGTCACCAGCATGCAGATTACACTAAATTCAAGGCTAGCTTTAACAATCTTAAACACAATTTCAGTAAACTTCAGCAGTGCACAATGCTGAATTCCACTGATTTTCAACATACTTTTCCATTTGGACTCATCTGAAGCCTCGCTCACTGTCCTTTCTTAAAAGCTTTTTGCTTACTGTAGCCACCAATTTCAATGTAACTAGTGCTTTTGAAGAACTGGTAAAACAGTCCAAAAAACTGTCAATTGTGAATAATGCACACTATACAAATTAAAAAACATAAAAACATTAGGCAAGTTTTCAGATTAACACAGGATTACAAAAAAAAAAAAAAGTGGATTTTTAAAAGCATATATAATCCAGGATATTTTTTTTTAATTTTCATCTCAAAAAAAGTCCAAGAACCTTCTGTTGGATGGATGATTCAGATGGAAAAGACTGTGGGTAAAAGAAACAAAGTACAGGTAACCATTTATGCTTGTTATTGAAACAATGTTAATTACAAACTTATATTGATAATCCACCACCCAAACTGTACTCCTCACCTCCAAGACTCTCATGAAAAGCTCTAGCCCTTGATTCTCAATGAAGTGCCGACACGTTGTTGGAGATTCATCAGTGAGGTTCCACAGTGCACTCAACGTGAACTTGAGGGTAGTATCTACAAGATTCTGATTTGTTTTCTGTTTAACTATTTGTAGAAGTTGCTGGGGAAAAAACATCCAAAAATCCCTGTTATGATTGCATAGGAAAAAATGTATTAGCCCCTCTGCTTCTTTCTGCCCTGACTGGGGTAATGCACAGCTATCATTTATATGTAAAGATCTATGTGATTAGGGACAAACTCTACAAAAGACAGCTATTAAAGTTTTTACCTCCCCTTTGAAATGTTGCCTGCTAGAGGAATTCCTTTGTTTTCACCATAATTGCATGTGTAGTGCTATTACAGATGGCACAAAGCCATCCACAGAACTCAGGACCCCACATGAACAGACAGCACGAACCACTGAAACATTCTCTTCCCAAGCATCTTTCATCTTATACAATGTATTTCAAAGTAAGAGATCTGTTACTATTTTACTATGTTCTAATTGTGTGAAGTTTTTCCACTTCAGCTTCTTTTTACCTATGCTAATATGTTCTAATTGCCACTGTCTGATAGCATCTCTAACAAATGATCTAGGTTTTTCTCTTCTGAAGAGCTTTCAAGTGAATACAGGTTGATGTGTCCTTAGAATTCTATCTCCTTTTATTTCTTTTGTATCTCTAGGAATACTGATGGCATGAAGAGCTGGAGAGTATGGTAGTGTTGATAAATCAGGCAAGCATCTGACTTACCCTAACAATGAAGAGTTCTGCACCAAGTTGAGCTGTTTGTTCTGTTGAAAGCTGTAAAAAACCAAAACCATATCACTAATTTTTTAGACCTTAGAAATGTTACCTTATCATATTTAAGCTTAAATTCTGTACCTTTGCAGCAAGAATGGAAATTATGGCTACAGCCATTCTCTGCATGTTTTGGTCTTCATGATTGCACAGCCACTGCATAACAAGTTTGGCTGCTTCAAACCTGGAAGTTAAAAATAAATGTAATTTTCAGACATTTCATTAAGTCTTAGTAAAAGAAAGATGTACACTGACACCACATTAGATGGAAATGCATGCAAGACAGAAGAAAGTGGAAGAAGTATGCTGCATACAAAAAAAAAACCAACACAGTGAAATTACGGGTATTGCATGAGCCTCAATCAGCTTTGAGTTGTTTGCTTAGGGTCTCTGACTTCTAATGATATATGAAGTGCTTCCAAAGAGGGAAGAAAAATTTGGCACAATGTTCTGAAACGCCAGAACAACACACTTCAGCACACTGGAATGATTTAAACTGAGCAAAAGGGAGGCCAGAAACAAACCTACTGGAGGAACACTCAACAAAGAAAAATAGTCTGCAATGCTACAACTGACTTCAGCTGACATAAAACTTGCCTGTTAAATGGAACATCCTGAAGGATTCTGTCACTGCATAGTGAAAGAAGGCAATTCTTTTGCAGCTACAAGAAATAAAAAATAATCCCTTCATCAGAGACATATTTCAGAATACTTTCTTGCTATGAATTATTAAACATATTTCCACGAGGTCATGAGATGTGGAGAAGCTTTCAGAAAGAAATTTCATCTTTTACCTGTTGATGATTTGGGAAGTGCTCCATGGCCTTCAGAAGCAAGTGAGTGACATCGGCCAGAAGTCGCACGGGCATGCCTGCTGCTAAATCCTGCTTGGTGAGGTTGAAGACACACGCACTCGCTGCTAACTGCACAGGCAAGTTCAGGGGGTGATTTCTCATTCCAATAACCACAAGCTGAAATGCAAGAGTTTTGCCCATGTTAGTTACTTACATGTTTGTGCACATACCCCAAAAGCAGTCCACTGCTGCTTGAGGCCACAACAATGAGTCACAGCACCCAACTTCTGCCTCCCTTTTACTTAAGTGAAAAATCCATCTGGTGTGACTTTAATTCTCAAGAGGAACATTTCCTTCTGCTCAGTGATTCAAAGCTGACAACTTCTATTTCTCCAAGTCCTTTTGCACTGGCTGACAGCCTCTCAAAGGAGAAGTTGTATGGAATGCAAGGGATTCCTAGAAAGATCCAGAATTTACTTTACACAGTGGGATTAAAAAAAAAAAAAATTAAAAAAATCACCAAACCCTTTCAGAGGTGAATGAGGTTGGACAGAATTTCTGCAGTGTAATGGTAACAATACAGTGGCTTGTTGTTTGGTGACCAGCCATTCTCAGATCACAGCCTAAGCTGCTAGGTCAGGATGTATTCTTCACAGCTTCTTCCTGAATTATGTTTTCAGCCACATATGTTGATTGTGATCTTACCTAAGAAACTATTTTTCTTGTTGACTATGAATTGCCAAAGTCTATTTGATACTGAAGCCAGCAAATTCAAGGTCACTTGTTCAACATCAAAAAGGATAGAAAAAAAAATTCATCTGTCCTACTGATGACATTTTTTATGATCACAGTAAAAATTAAACTATCTCTGATGTTCTAGACATGGAAAGCCAATGCCTAGAATGGAATTCCACAGAAGTTTCCAAGTTAAGAGACCAATACACAACACTAACAGTATTTATTTGCTTGCTATCATACTGGAAGGTGACAGTGGAGAGAAATACCCCTGAATGCCTGCCTTATTCTTACTGTTTTGTAAGCATGAGCAGAAGGCACTGGTGTACCTGGGGAATAAGACTAGACAGACCTTGATCTGACCCATTGCAGGTATGTTCTAATGACAGAATTAAGCATCTGAAGAAAACTTCATATAATACTCAAAATTACATGAACCAAACTAATTCAGATGATACTAAATTTAGATACTACATTAGTCCACATAAATTTTACCTAACATAAAATGGTACTGGGCATCTTCTGCATCACTATTGTTTAAATAGTTCCTAATTTTTATCCAACATTCATGACCATCACAAAAACTATACAATTTTACCTTTAAAATTTCAGGCTTGGTTTTTTCCATTACATGTGTCAGGCTGAATAAATGAAAGAGTGCTTCTCTCACAAAGAAAGCCCGTTCACTGTAACGCTTCAGTGCTTCAGAAATCTGAGTTTCATTTGCTTCTCCTGACACCTATCAACAGAGAAATCATCTTTAGTTCAAGATAGCATAATTTCATTTTAAAAAATTTTCTTCTTAAAAAGTGCAAAGCTGCAGTTTCAAAGATGGTGATAGTTTTAGCCAAATCCTTCAGTAAGTGATTGCTTTCTCTGGCCATATTAATCCAGAACTACACAATCTTCAAACATTCTTCATAAAGAAGAATCCACATTATAAACCCAAATTAGGCTTCAGTCACATCTCTAAGCAGAACCGTATGAAACCACTAAGTTCAAGTAGCACTTCATAACTAACAAAAGCTGCTCATGATGCACCACAGGCCTGAAAGTGCTATTTGTAACTGAATGCTGTGTTAAATGCAGCTGATAAACTGATGAAGATGATATTTTGGCTGTAATCTTTTGGCTCTCAGTTGTAACTCTGGTAATAAAAAAAAATTATTTCCGTTCTTTGTCTGCACCAAGTTTCCTATAAGCTGTATCTGTAGCAATAGTTTTCCAACACCATATTAAAGAATTAACTCATGCTCTGTGGAAAAAAATAAAATGTAATTCTTAAAATCAGACATTAAATACATAAAAAACTAAACAATGAGCTAACTTAGGTGAAGTCTGCATTAAAAGCCATGAGCTGTTGACTAATATGATATTAAATTCAGAACATTCCATCTCCAACTAGCTGCAGTTTTCCACTTCTCAATCTGCACTATATGTTCCATGTATCTATATTTTATCTACTTGGTAACTCTAAGTTGTGTAACTGTAAATGGTTTGTTCCTCAGTCCTACTATTTAACGAGTCATCCCTGCAATCACTGGTTTTAAAAATTCTCTGGGTAGCAGAGAACTTGTTCTACTTCATGTGTCACATAAGGGAAAGCAAATGTTCATAGATTCAGGTGTCATGTTCTGCACATCCTGTATCGGATGAAGACTTCTTTTTTTTTTTAAACTTGCTAGATCAGGAATATATTACAGCCTTGAGAGAGCTGGAACCTCTTGGATTTTGTTTTATATTCTGTACTGATTAAAACATGGCAATCATATTTACTGACATGCTTTGCAGCCAATTCCACTCTATACAAAGAATTCCACTTGGCTGCACGTTCTCCACAATAACATCTGCCCAGCTATTCAATCTTCCAAGAATGTTCTATAATCAAATTTCACAGGACTGCTATAAAGACAGTCACATTTTACTTCTGCTGCCTTCATGAGTGCTGTGTCCTGTTTGTTCTTTAGCAGTATTTCAGTATAGTCACTAATGAATTTCAGGTCACAGAAAAGGAAAAAAAAAAGTGGGAAAGAAATCCCAGTTGCTGCCTACAGCCTCTTCTTGACAACTATGCCTTAAGAAATGGAAGAAATGCAAACTGCTTTTTGCTAGCTACACTGCTACAAGTCCATCATGATTTTCCCATTACCAGAACTCTCTTCCTTCCTGCCTTTTCAGAGCACAGTCACTTGTATGAAGCATATGCTCTAAATAGAAAGGATTATATTGAATTATTTTATATCAAACATGAGGTATAATTTCCTGATGCAGTACATCATTGCTCCAAAGGGGAATCTGCATTCTCCAGCAATGCATTTCAATGTTCAGCTGTGACAAGTACTCCAGAGTACCTGGCTATTAACAACACTCAAAAGTTCAAGGGAAAACAAAAGATTAGAAAACTGTGTATCTGTTACCTCACTTGCCTACGACAAAAGCATTCTGAATTTTAAAATTGAAGTGCAAAAGTCAAGTCAGCTTGCGCAGGAGACAGACTGAACTATGGACACATGCAAACGCCTCCCATTCCCTCTGCAGTTTCCATCATCCTCATGGCGTAGTAGAAAACAACGCTCAGAGTCAGAGATGATGCACTGCTGATACTGACATGACTAAACGAGCTTTTTTCCTTTAATTCTGCCCCCTTCACAGCAGGGACAGGACAGGCTCACTCTCCACTCAGTGCATGCATATTCTACAGAACAGGGAATGAGATCTTGCTGCCTGGCACTAAAAAATAAATAATGGCACTTCAGCAAACATCATCTCATCCTATGCAGCTAAGTAATTTAGGATTTCTTCAAGGAGAGGATATTTTTCATCCTGTATAACTGCTTCTTACATGTCCATCACCAAAAGACCTTTCAAGGTGGGTAGAAATATTGTAATAGGAAACAGAACTGGTGATGGAATAAAATGGCAGTTCAGTCACTAAGTTTTATTGCCTCTGTGGTGTTAATCATGAACAGCTCAAAGTTTATGCAGATTGTACCTCCACCTCTGACACATTGCTGCCTTATGCTAGATACTGTGCTCACATCCAGAGAACATTATTCCAGTAAATGACTTCAGAGTTCAGCCCTCCTAGATCTGATATGTTAAACCAGGATCTAAAGATCACTGATAAGGTGCAGAAAATAGATGCTTCTTATGTGAATTTAGCAGTTTCTGTGCTAGAATTAAGTAGGTATTTGACATAAAGTCAGTAATTAGAATGAACAGTTAAAAAAAATAAAAATGAACCTACAGCCTCTTTCTGAAACACCCACATACATTAGTTAGAAATTATTAGGTC
Organism: Chloroceryle aenea; assembly: GCA_013399075.1. Classification (NCBI taxonomy): domain Eukaryota; kingdom Metazoa; phylum Chordata; class Aves; order Coraciiformes; family Cerylidae; genus Chloroceryle; species Chloroceryle aenea. The sequence goes on from VWZY01000528.1 coordinate 19,130, forward strand.
TGTTTTCCTGCACATTGTAATTTTTCAGTAAAATTAATCCCCCCACTTAACCTTTAGGTTTCCTTCTCCTGTTAGGAATTCCGAGTAGCCGGCATCGGTAGCAAGCAGTCCTACAAACTGCATTGTGGGCCGCTGCTGAATGAATGCTTCTACAGCTTTGTCTGTAACATGTTTTCTTCCAGAAATGTCCAAAGACACAAGGTTAGGCAAGATATCTTTCTGTTCCAGTAAACGAAGTGCTATGTCTGATGTGAACTGTTTGTCATCCGAAATATCAAGGTGATTTAGGTATTTTAGTTCTCTTATAACATCCAGAATCTGGGTCGTGGTCATTTTCAAGCATTTCAGGTGGTGCATGGTCAGGGACTTGAGCCGGTCTTTGCAGGTGAGGAGTGCTCTTATATCAGTGACAGAGGTGTTCGATATATCTAGACTTTCTAATCTGGGAAGAGAAGCAACATCTGCCAAGTCCTCATTGTAGAACAGAACATTGGTAATACTCAACACACGAAGCCCAGACAACTGACTGAAGCACCTCTCGTACGGGTCTTCCAAAGAAAGAGTCAGTGAGTTCAGCACAAGGCATTGCAGATTTTGTTGGATCCATTTATTGCTGCCAAGTCCACTTATAATGTCAGTGATTGTTATATCTGCATTGACCCCAGTAGCATCGAGCTCTACCAGCTTGTGATGGCAGAAGGCCTTCCGAAACGCCACAGCAGAGATCTTCGCCTTCCGGATACAAGCTCGTTTCAAACGCATCTGGTTGCCTCGGAAGATGCCCACGGTCCCATCATTCAGAAGCCCTGGTGGAAAACAGCATTAACATTTGGCTCCAGTGTTACAGAACATCACTTTTAATTTGAGAACCCAAAGGGTACAGAGTGTTAACAAAGGAAATGAATTGCAAAGTGGTTTGTCTTGGATCATTATGCCACTAATCCCAAAATTTTGTATTTGGGATTCCACTTTCAAGATGATGATCTCAGGTTCAAGAATAGGACAGATAAACTGTAGTATATACACATTACATGTTTGGTTCAGAACAGGGAACATGAGATAAATGTGGATATGACTCAAAAACATTCAGGCTGCTGCCTGCATTTGCTGGATTTCCTCTCTTGAACTGGTTAGAAATGTGCTAAAACCAGAACTTCCAAATTTCTGAAAGCTATTCTTCCCTGGTCACAGGTCTGTAAACCTCAAGATAGTACCAGCAATCAATGACCAGTTCTCTTCATGCTTTAATTCGATTGAGTAATTTAGTATTTGATTGAATTCCTAAGTAGGATCAATACACTAAACTAAGCTAATTAAGTTCTATATATCCCTCGGGAAGGAAGTAGGAGTGTTGCTCAGAAACCACCCGAATGTGAGAAAGAAACCTAAGATGTGATTCAGAGGAGAAAGAAGAGGACAAGGAAAGGGTGGGAAGGAGAGAAAGACAGTAATGAAGAAAGGAAATGCAACAATCTTGTCTGAGATTATTATCTTTTTTTTTCTCTGTAACACAACTGCATAAGCAGTATTTTCTTGCTGGCAACAACAGAACTGAAATAATACATTTAGTTCCATGCACAGGATTGCCCCAAATGCATTGAAAGTTCCAAGATTTCTTATGGGTACCTTATCAACAGAAGGATTACTGCTTTTATAGAAAGCCACAGAGAAGGGTAAGGTTGCACAAGCATGCACACAAAAGGAGTAGGAACAACATGCCCTTCTAGTTGCACTCTGGAGGGTTATGAATGCCAGCACTCCTGGGTTTTATCTCTTATATTAAAGCATACTGAACATAGATAAAAAAAAAGAAATCTATCTGAATAAAAACATCTTTGCAACCACAGTTTCGAGTCACAAGCTAGCAACTGCCTCTGTGACAGGCAAACTAATATTAAGGTTTGCAGACCTTTCAAACAAATGGTTTAGGCATTTCTGACCCAGAAGTCAGGGCATTCCACTTTTGCAGAGAAAGCAAAATATGGGGTGAAACAACTGGCACCCAAAAAAAAAAAAAAAAGTGGGAAATATCTAGAATTTGCTTAAATTATTGCGAAGTTGCTTCTTAATTTTTGCTTATCTTCTCATTTAAGGATGGAGGTATGCTCTCTCCCTGCCCTACCTGAGCCACACCCTGTTTATCTGGTCTGTGCTTTTATTCCTGCACCGTGACACAGCATTGGTGATGTTCTGGTGTCTGGAGCTGCCATCATCATTACAAGCACCACTACTAAATTTCTGGTAATTCAGTTTCCTTGAATCTGATTTCTTGGGATGATTCTAAATAATTACTTGCCAGAAAGTAATGTATGTTGAATATTAACAGGGTTTTTTTCTGAGTTTGCCTTATTTTAGGACCACTGCTTCTGCTACCTCTGAGTAGAAAAACTTGAGGAAACTTGCCCAATAAGACCAAATCAAATCTGCACCTATAGGATAGGATAGGGTGCTGGGCCTCTTTACAGCAATTTTTCTAGAGTCACGCTCTGGTTTTCACAGATATTTATCCTACTCTTGAAAAGGACTGCTTCTGAGCAAAATATTCCACTTCAACAAAAGGGCTAAAGGAGATGAGAAACTATTTAAATGACAATCACAAGATTATTTCCTAGTTTAAATCACACAGACACACAGTAAAGAAAATTCAATTACTTGCTCTGTGAGAGAAATTGAAATATTTGAATGCTGCCAGATGTAGTGGAATCAAAACGTGATTGAAAGATGAGCTATTAGAGAATGTTCACTTAAAGGAGCATTAAATTAAAATCACAAACCCAAGACAAAGGTCTTTCTCTTTAGAACTATCTATATGGCAATGCAACATTCAGATGAAGCTGTGGAAAAGCGAATAGAACAGAAATTCAGTATTAAGAGATTAAGGAAAACACTTTTAAGAGCTGCCACAGTAGATTCTACTAGAAAACACAGCAGAACTGCAGTGTCACATTCTAGTAAAATATGTTCACTGATGACCCACAAAGAATTGGTTTTACCATGAAATGCCATCGTCTGCAGCAATCGATCGGCCACTTCTTGTGGAAACATTCCTGGCTCCTTCAAGCATAGTGTTCCATCTTGCCTTTCTGTGCAAAACTTCTCTAGGTTGGCAGTCAGGAAATTCAAACATATATCAAGTAAAGAATAAGGAGAAGCTTCCTCCTGTCATATGCAAAGCACAAGGAAACAAAGGAGATTTAGTCAAATCATTCTCTCTGTGAATCTTCCACCACTCTATAATGTTGGGTTGAGGCAAACCATTCTTTTTTTGTTATTCTGATTCTCACTGGAACAGGCAAATATTACAGGAGACATTCCCCTTAGAGCCAGGCAAAGTCAGGTCACACAACAAACAATTGGCCAAACTGATGGGCAGCCTCCTCCCCCAGTCACCCCAGAAGCATGTCCAGTCTGATCTGTTGTCTTGAGCCCTGCTTGTGTTCACAGAGGATGAAAAGTAATTGCTGAGAAGATCCCTTGAATTTATGAAGTCTACTGGGAATTAATCAAGGCAGACAGAACGATTTTACATCAAATTTTGCTTTTTGATTTCAAGGATTTTAATCTTTCATTTAAGTCAACCCCTATGAGAAGTCTACTACCAACCTGCATTAGAAATGCAGTTAAGTTTCATATGTTAGGAGCAATTTTTGATACTGAAAAGGGCAGCTAGAGCTTCACAGCACAAAGTGAAACTCCAAAAGAGCTATTTAAATTCCAATATTACAGTATCCCTTCTGATTACAGACACCAATTTCCTTCTTTTCACGCTGAGCACCTGAAAATCACCTATAGTAGAATCCTGGGCACAAGGGACAGGGCAGAATAAAAACTTGAACTTTTCCTTCTTGAGATTGTACATTGATACACCAAAATCTCAAATGTTTTTCTAGTCCATGTCTAATAATAGCCTACTGTTTTCAGTCACACAGATTAATCAACATAAAGAATGACACGCAGCTCTGTGAATCATCCCCAGCACTACACAAAGGAAGGCTGAGTGACTGGTACATACTCCCCCAGACAATATGAAAATAACAAAATCAACTGCTGCCAGATCTCATCTGTAAGAAAAACTGTAGCCTGCCTTTTATACTGAAAGTTCTGATAATACCACCTTTCTTTCCTAGCTCATTTAGCTTCTCTTCTGCTGCTTCATTTGCTTAATATGCTCACCCCAGTAGTACAGAAATACATAAAAGGTTATAGAAAAGAAATGTAAAGAAAACAGCAGGAATGAGTCTCCAACAGAAGGTGTATCCATTTGAAGACTGGGAGGTGCCACATTAGGGCAAAGATGGAATGGAGCTTATCTTCAATGAATCATGTATTGACAACAAGGAGAGACTGCAGTTTAATAGCTCCTGAAGACTTAAGTACAGGGTTGGGAACTAGAAACTCCAAATTATTCAAATACAAGCTCTTTCTTCAGCTTTTGACATACAACTTCCAACTCCTTTGACTCAATTTTGCCAAGTGCTTATTTTGTATTACTTTTTTAAAAGCTTGATTATTACTTTTTATTGTTGAAGAAACAGGAGCTACTTTATGATGAGGCTTGCTCACATTACCAGAAAACAGCAATTTTGGCTGCCTCCAAGCTTAAGCTGATATGAAAAGGACAGAATTTAGAACTGTGGCTGTCTCTTGTTTCTTATAATGTGCAACATGCCTGAATTACCTCTAAAGAGACAAAACAACCAATTATTCTAAATTAATATATTTTTTAAAAGAAAGAAAAAAAACCCTAAACTTGAAATTAACACCCCCCCCAAGATTTATATGACAACTGCTGAGTCCAACAAAAATCAGAACCCTTACTCAAAGACGTATGAAGATTATTCCCACTGAAGCAAAGACATCCTCATCTCTGCTAGATCTTGTGTTTCTAATTTGATGCTTAAATATAACAAACCCAGAATACTGTCTCTCTTCATTCTTTCTGGCACTGTTCCATCATTTCTGCCAGAAAAGCTAAAACACTTTTATATATCAGTGAGCAAATTTCAATGAAAATTTTTAGCTTTCCAAATAGGCCACTGAGCATATGACTCAGAAAACTATTTCTTTCAACCTGTACCTCCACCTGGCCTGTCTGTATTTTGGAGATATTAATTCTCATATAAAGTAATCTCTTCAGAAGCCCATACAGGACACCTCCATACAATAAAGGCACTCACAAGCAGGAATCAATCACACTTGCAAACAGCACGGTATCATTTTTATTAACTCCACTTATACCAGTTGTAGGAGGCATCTGTAATGTGTCTTCAGCTTGCAGCCAAAGGGCTGAGGAACAAACACACCTAACACAGGCTGCCCGTGCAGCCAGGTGAAACACTGTTATCTGCAGCTAATAAAGTCCCTTGACAAACATCATAAAAACTATTTCCTAGACTGGCAGCTACTGAAACAGAACAGTTTGAATGCTGGCTGTAAACCTTTTATTTGAGCTAGCAGCATTCCTTTTCTCAACTTCTCTTTACTTCAAGAGAATATTGCCCAGTTAAAGACCTTGTAATAAAGCGTTCCGCTGTATGTAAGCTCTTGGAAGGTTAGGATTTAAATGCTTCCTCTTTCTACAACTGTGCTTTTGAGTGACAACTTGAAAACAAACTTGGCATTTGTTTTCAGCTCGTTTCACCTTCTGGTTCCAATATTCTAATGAGAAACTGTAAATGTGTGTCATCCATAGCACAGTTGTTTGGGGGTTTGTGGTGTTGTTTTGGTTGGGTTGTTTTTTTTTTTTGGGGGGTGGTGTTTGTTTGTTTTGTGGGAGTTGTTTGGTGTTTTGGGAGGGAGGGGGTTGTTTTCTTTTAATAAAGGTCACCCAGCGATATTTAAGTAGAACTTTCATTATGCTCATCTAACTTTTTCATAGCCATCATAATTATCTGATCCTGCCATATAACCTCCTGGTTTCTTTCATTCTATCAAATTAATAGAAAATAAACAAATTCCCCCAAACACAGAACAGTGCATTACATGATGCAAGTTTGGGAGTCTTCATTAGCTAAGACACATAACAGTGACACATCTAAAACCAACTAGACTATGGAATGGTACAAAACAATAGAATAATTGCATTTAGATGGGCTTCTAAAGGCTTATTTAAATTAATTCCTTCAAAAAGATAACTTTATAAAGGCTTAATATGACCAAGGCAACCAAAAAAATAAAAGGTTACTGTTAGATGCCTGGCATCTAACAGTAATGCAATCCTCTAGCAGAGTGAAATGCAATACCCACTGCAGTGTGATGTCACCCCACTCAGTTTAGAGCTCACACACCAGTGCGCGTGGAAAGGTTCTCACAAAGAACATTACCCTCCATATTTTCTTGTAAAAACCTATTCAATTGACTTTAAATCCTGATTGCATGTATTTAACCTGTATTTCAAAATGCAGTTTAAAAAGTAAATAAATAAAAAAGCTTAAGGGGACATATTAAAGAACATGGAGCAAGTTAAAGAATATTAAGGTTTGGGGTTTTTTCTGCCTCTGTAAACCAGTATAAAATATTGGAAGACAAATGCCAATTCCAGCTCTAACAGAAACACTTTTATAACAAACTCCCCCATTTTCATACCCGACTGCAGACTCAGTAGGACACAGCCCAAACACGTAACGGCCCTAGGCAGACTCATCTGCTTTATTCTCTCTGAAGTCTCAAAGAAGGAGATGGGATATAGGACAAGGGACTTTCCAACCTGTGGCAGTTATTTCTCTCACGCAGCAGGAAAAAAAGGAGTTAATTTGGAGCCTTAGTCTTCAGTGTTGGATGTACCATGTTCCTAACAGCTTTCCACTCCCCACAGCACCAAAACGTCATGTACTTTCTTAGATGGACACTCTTGAAACGAGCAAGAATTACCAACTCAAGTAATGGTCATCACAATCCTAAGCACTAATAAAGGAAAGGCACTGAAAAATAAACTGTTCTATTATTTATGTTATGAAGAAAGCTTTACGATTCTTCTACTTAAATGGAATTAAGCTGATGTAGCATTTTCTTAAGCAACCTCGAGGAAGAGTTATGCTCAAAATCAAATATAACATTAACTACTCCGGCAGAACAGGAGGGAACATACTGATTAAAGTTGCCAGTGATACAGAGTTGGCAGAGGTCACAAGAGGTCTCAAATTAAATTGTACCATGTTAAAACCACATAGTAAGGCGATAGATTTCAAGATTAATATCAAGAACTTCAGATAGGAGTTCATCGATTAGAAATGGCCTGAGAGAACCTGAATGGTTTGCTTAACCACAAGAAAACAACATGAGGGAGCCAGGAAAAGCATCGAGCAAAAATAAGAAAGTATTGTGTAATTTTCAAGACACTTGGAGATCTCATGGGGCTATTTATGTTAAGAGATACCTGCACCATTTCAGTTTCAACTTAACAGCTACTAGAATGCTCAGGGAAAAAAATTAAGAGCATGTTGGGAGCAGGAAACAAAACCAGCTTTTCTCAACCTAGCAGACCAAGAGGTGAGAGATCTAAATGCTTCCTATAAACACAGCACAATGCATAAAAGCGAGAGAAGGGGAAAAACAGCTATTAATGTCAAGCACAGCACCAGCACAGCACCAGAGGTGCACAGAAATGCCACGGATTTGAATCTTTGCCACAAATTTACGGATATCTAGAATATCAAACAATGAAGTCCTACCCTAGTCCACTGAATAGAACAGCACAGGGAGAACACACCTACTTTTTAAATAAAGTTTTTTAACAACAACAAGAAAACTTTATTGGGGGATTAAATTAAATTAGGCTTTAATCATAAGGGATGCGACTAGATAACCCAGGCAGGTCCTGCTAGTCCTTCAAAAGCAAATATGCACACTCATCTCTCAACCAGAGGAGCAACCCGAACAGGACCCACATGTCCTGCTCCGAGGCGTCTTCACCAGCAC
>VWZY01000528.1:31124-77965 GCA_013399075.1 Chloroceryle aenea
CTAAACCCCCCCTGCCTGGGCCCCCGAGGCTCGGCGCGGTGGTGGAGGCGTCGCGGGTTCGTCTCTGGCGGCCCTGCCAGCAGAGCGGACTCCTCCCAGTACGGGCACCGTTTTCAAGGTGCTGAGCACCTGTGTTTCCTTCTGACCTTGAAGGAGGAACTACTGGTCCTGTCCCTGTTATATGTAATAAAAGCTGGGAAGAGAGGAAAACCTTAAATTGCTTCCTTCTGAACAAACAACTTTAGGTTAACCACATGCATTATTTTTATTATAAGTCTGTGTAAGCAGTGAGTACATCCACTGCTGCTCTCTATTCTGTTCTTTAAATTTGCATTCCTTCTCATCTCATCCTTTTGAGAGAAAATAAGGAAGAAATAAACTTACAGATGGGTAACACTGCTTACATAAGTAGGCCCCAAGTCTGCCCAAAATGTATCCATGGTAAACTAGTGAGGCCTCTCCTGAGTGACAGTACTGTTAAGATGTTTTTACTGCACTTCAGAACTAGTAACAGTCTCAGGATACCTGCAGATACACTGGCAAAAGGATACTTTGCCTAGTGTAAACTGTTAAGATATCCATAGATGTAGAAGTGGAAAGAGTGTTTTGTGTCTTTTGGTTTGCTTTTTTCTGTCTGCATAAGCTGCTGTTATCACTGGGGGTGTGGAGAAGGGATTTATAACTAAGACAGGAGCAAAATGTTTGAGACAATGACAGTGTCTCCGAGTCCTCAACTGGGACTGTAGCATCCAGAGTGAGGGATGCATATTTCCCAAGGAGCACTGGGAAGCATGTTGTAAAGCAGAGAGCTCCCATATGTTTTTGCATGTCCTTGCAGTAATCTTTTGATTTCTTGGCCAACAGGTGGACTCGCTCCAGATTTGAAAGCTGCCTATAACTCTTTTATGAAGTCATGTGAGAAAGGTGGGAAGAAATCAGTAAATGCTTGTCACAGTGTTGGGCTGTTGGCTCATGATGGGAGAGTAAACGATGATAAACCTGACCCTGTTGTCGCTAGAGACTATTACACAAAAGCCTGTGATGGCAACTATGCTCCTAGCTGCTTCAACCTCAGTGTAATATACCTCCAAGGAGCCCCTGGGGTCCCTAAGGACATGAGCCACGCTCTGAAGTACTCGCTGAAAGGCTGTGAGCTGGGTCACATATGGGCTTGTGCCAATGCCAGTCGAATGTACAAACTGGGAGACGGCATCGAGAAGAATGATGCTAAGGCAGAGGATTTGAAAAACAGGGCAAAACAGTTGCATAAAGAACAGAAAGAAGCCCCAAGTTCTCTAACATTTGGGGAGTGAAACTGTCAGTTGAAGTTTTACATGGCTAGTGAACTTGTCAGGAGCATATGGTTTTCAGTTATAATAAATATCCTGTATTTGTATATGCAAATAAACATATTTTTATGGCAGCAACAAACGTGACCAATTCTGCTGTGCCTTTCTACGTTTTTAAACACACAAATTCTTAAGTGTATTGCTTAGATCACTCAGCTTTAAAGAAGACAAAAACATCTGGCCTTCTGGAAGTTTGTCCTCGTGGTTTCAGGTATGAAATGGATCCAAAACACCCTTTTGGTTTTTTTCTCTCCACTGCAAATGTTTGTAACCAGGAACTGTAGTTCTGCCCTGGGCTCAGGCTGAACAGCTTGCTGTCATGTAAAGGTTTCTGCTCTTCAGAGACTGTCATGAAACCCACATATTTTCTGAGCTAATCTACTGGAACAAGCACAGATTTTGCTCTGCTTTCACATGACAGTCTCACCACTTCCACGTGAAAAACACATATACTTTACTCTCTTTGGCTTTAGAAGTATTGTCCATTGCTTGTATGGTCAGCTTTGTTAACTGTGGGAAGTTTGCCCAGGCTGTGTGTTGATCCTGGGCAGTCTCTTGCTATCCACGTCCTTTTTAGGTCCAGAACATGCTACCTTTGGCCCTGAAAAGGTGAAGCTTCTCCCTGGTCAGCTTAGATCTAGGAACATTTAAGTCATGTTCAGATTTCGCCAAGCCCACGTACATGGGAACATCTCTGCCTATAGATCTTGCAAATGAAACGGGCAGGAAAGGAACGGAATTCACTCTGCTGGGCAGATGAGCTACAGCAGCAGAGATTAAGAGAGCTGGGAGGAAATAAGAAAGCTAGGAATTGGCCTAGATCTGCTGAATTACAGATGAGTGTCCGAGGCCATGTCAGACAAGGCATGGGCACAGGTTTTAAATACCTTTAGCCTAAACGTTGGTTTTAGCATCTTGCCAGCTGGTAGCATCACTGTATCTGAGTGCCACGTGTGCCAGGCTGCTTTAGGATTGCTCTCCAACACATGGTGGTCACCCCTTATTCAATTACACACAAATTATTTTACTTTCCTACCTGCTGCTGAAATACTACATTCTACTATTTATAATAAGAAGCAAGTTGTTACCTGATCAGATTTTGGACTCAAATCTGTAGCTTATAGATACGCAAACTGTAACTAAACATACACATTCTGAAACAACTTTATCATTTTGGTGTTTAGAAATATATACAAAGTTTGAGAGATATGTGTGTATGTTTTGCTGTAAATATACTGCTGAGTTAGAACATGAATGCTCTGGCTGTGATCTGAATAAAGATACAAACTTACTATTGAGGTAAATCAGGTGGGAGAAAAAGCAACACTACTTTGGCTACTGCCACAACTGAAAGCAGAATGGTTAGAATGCTACCTGAGGTGGAGCATGTAGGAATTAAAGCAGTTCTTCCAGCTTTACTGCACTTTTAACAGACTTCTTGGGGAGGATGTGCTCACTGCTGGAATAAAACCCCAGTGCAGAGATGAAAGGGGTACCCTCTGACGACAGGTGGCAGTGTGTGAAAACCGTTCTCACATACGGTGGGTGGCTCTTCAGCAGTCTGGAAAAAAACAGAGCAGTGGTGACAAAGGTGAGATTAATTGTTCTGTTAACACAGTCGATATTTTATGGCAGTTCAAGAAGGTAAAGCTCATTCAGAGGAAGGCACTTTGCCCGATTCTTTGCCAGGTATTATTCTGGGCACTTCACTTGGAAAGGTAAGTAAATGCTACCTCTGCTGAGCGTAACAGGTTAGTAATGAAACCGTTTGGAAGTCCTGTGTTCAGAAGTAAGCAATTAGGGGAGGCTCAGAGTGTTGGAGAATCGGGTGACATTTTAAGCCCTCATGTTGCCTGCCTCCCAGTGGCTTGTTGAGATCCCCAGTGCAAACAAATCTGCTGCACTAGAGCAGCAGAGCTTTCTTCCACCAGGACTAACAGTTGTCAGAGATCCCCTCCTGGGGAGCTTCCAGTCAACACAGCCATCTGGGAACCTCCTCAAGAAAAATGACACCTATTGAACATAATTAAAGCCACATAGAAAGTGTGTGGTGCAGGGAGGTTTTGTTCATGGCACTTCAGAACTTGGAGACTTGTAGAGTTGAAATGTTATAAAATGAGCTGTTTTCATAAAAGCTGTCAAGTGTATTAATACAGAGAAGTTTATGAAGTTTCATCCAATTTTGTACCACTGGTTGAAAAGTCAAACCCAAGTTGAGGAAGGCTCTTTCATTACCCTAGAATGCCATCAAAACCCCCTTAAAGTGTTTTCAGGCTGTCTGTGAGGAGTTTGCTGCCTGTTCTGCACACACTGAGATCTTTTTTACACAGTATCGATGCTGTAGCAGATGCATTAGATGGTAAGGTCCTCTCCTGTTTGACTGTTTTGCCTCCAAGGTATCAAAAACCCCACCAGCCAGTCTCATTTCAGCATATTATAAATTGCATGTGGTGAAAGCAGTCCCTAGCAGAGACCACAGACTCTACGAAGAGCTGTGTGTTCTCCACCCAGCGGTTATGTTCAGGAGACATTATCAAAATCCCTTAAGAGGTGAAAGTTACACTGCGAATCTTGGCTTATAAACATGTTGCTCAGATTTTATGAAGGTGTTACCAAAAGGCCAGTATCTTCCTTCTCTTTTACCAAATGCTACAAAATATAAATTTTATGTCCTCTTGGGAAGAAAAATGTTCCTCCCAAGCCACTGAGGTCAGAAAGAAAGAGTGATAGATACATGATGGTAATAGTGACATTGGAAGCACGGAAAACCTGTTGATCCCTTCAGGATCAGTAGATTGTCATAACAAATAAAGGGGTTTATCTCAGCTTCCCAGCTCCTACAGCACCATCTCCTTTCTCTTTCATTTGCTTGCACTGATCTAAGCGTACAGCCAACCTCCTTTGATAAAGCAGCAACAGACTTCAGAAGGAATGGTGACCAACTCTAATTAATTAAATAGACCTAAGAATACATGGCTGTAAGTGATGAAAGCGTTCACTGCAGGCTGCTTCCAGCAGCTGTGAAACACTGGAGTCCTGGTTTTGTACAGAGATGTAAAAAACATCAGCACCACACTGTGCTGTGGTGCTGTCATTTGGATGAGCTCTGGACAGACGATGCTGTCAGGTGAAGAAGCCTCCTGACGATGTAGAAACAAAACCCAGACTTGTTCTGGTGGTTCTGGTTTTGTGTAAGGTAGTAATAAAAGCAGTTCCACAGCTTGCTTACCTTTTCTTCAGCTGCCAGTACGAACTCTCTGCAGTGTGTGTGAAGGTAGTTCTCATAGCTGCAGGCACCACCCAGATGGATGGTCTGGGAGGCTTTGTAGGTGTAATCACCGCACCAAGAAAGCAAAATAATAGTGTTCTTTGTTACAGTACAAATGTTTTGCTCAGTGTGGAAAGCAATTCCCTTCATCACATGAGAAAGAACTCTTCCAGGTAGCTCTTCTCCTTCGGGATCTGGAGAAGGAAGAATTCCTCCCTCCCTTGTGCTTCCTAGCACCTCATCCACTAGACCTCAGAATGCTACAGCTCTGCTCAGGGTTGGGTTTTTCAGGGGTGAAACAAGAAGGCAGAGGGAGGAGGTAAAGGAGTCATGGTACAGCAAAATATCCAGTTGTAGTAGTATTGCAATTGTTTATGCAGGGGTAACATCCAGGGGTTCAGTTCAGGTCCTGATAGTAGGCCATTTGTATTCCCCTGTAAAGTCACCCTGGATTGAGAGATTCACAATCTAACATTCAGGATTACACACAGGTCCTGGTATATATTTCAGTGTCAAACACTAACTACTACTCTGCTCTGATTTTCCAGACACTGTATCAACAATATGGCCCAGCATCCACACACAAGAGATTTCTCCAACACTCTTAAGACTTTAATGATCAATTCTGTGCCAGATTTTCAACGCCTAATTTCATATGCCATATCTGTAGCCTCCCAGTGCTATCATTTTTCAGAATCCACACTTGAAGCAAATACAATAACTACTAATTACACTAATTTCAGACTATATCATGTCTTTGATTTGTTGTTATTGCCTTCTACTCTAACGCTCGTTACAATTACCATTGGTATATTCATTCCAAATATGTTTCCTACTTCTTACATACACACTTTGTTTTACAGTTTTGTAATATGGCTTTGTAATAAGTGTCTGTTTTGTAATCCTTTTTTCCCCTAGATCAACTAGTAAGATGATTTTGTGATATGAAATTAAAAACTGAGGCCACTTTGGAGTGGTGACTTCAGATGGGGATTTGTGAACAGCATCATCATAATAATGCGTACGTACGCTCCGATTCACGAGTATGGTGGGAGTTCTCAATAAGATCTCATTCTGTCTATGCAAAACTGAAATATAGTGCTTTAAACACACCCTAGAGAGCTTTTCTTAGCAAGAGGCTTCTGGTAAAACAGAAGAAAGAGAGAAGATGAAAACCCCACGTTTATCCAGCACTTGTCACCCGCAGCCTTCTAGTGCATTTCACCCGGTGAACTGGAAGGAACAGAGAGCTGCTTTTCAGCTGACAGAGCCATTACACACAGCCTCACGGTAAGAAAGCCAGCGAAGAAAAATGTTAGCTATTTGGCCATGATGTAATTTCCTATCTTGAAGATGAGGCTAACCTGGATTTATGTTAGAAGCTCCTTATGCTGACAGTTCTTGTTTGATACTGAATGGCCCGGTCTGAGCATTTCATCATGTCATAAAAAACACTTGAGAAGTGAGCTGCTTTCCTTCCAGCTCTCCTGTGACTGGAAACACACAATGTTCCTTCAGAGCTTCCTGCCCAAGAAACTCTCATTGCTTTGCAGAAACCTTTTCTGTGGACTCCTGAGAAGAAAACCTGTTTTATCTCTATAGTACAGGAAAGGAAGACAGGACACTGAATGGCTCTCGCCTTATTTCAGGTAACACTATGTCCACAGCAGCCCAAAGTGATTATTCTCCAAACAATATTTAGCGTGGCAAGGACTCACAAGTCCTTACAAGCCCAGAAACACTAAGATGGGATCTGGCCTTTGAATGTTATTCTGACAATATTTGTGGTGTGTTATTCCGGGAAGATTCAATAATCACCTCAGCACAAGTGTTATTAATAACTGCTGAAGAGAAAATAAGAAGCTGTGACACTGTCAACACTGCAAGCAGTCTTGCTGTGTTACACTCAGGAAAGTTATTTTGTTGCCTTCTTAAGTGGAATGTTTTCTTAACATACGGCATTGTTTTGCTTATTTGTCCTGCAGTTGGTACAAAGGACATACATAGTATCTTTACTTGTGGGGTAGGCAGAGACAGAGTGACAGTAGCTGCCACAGGGACCCAAACCTGCCCCAGACTGGCAGCTCACACACCACAGTATTTCTGATCAACAGACACTGGGCCTCAGAGAGATTATATAGAATTTGAGGTAAAAAGCTTTAGATCCTTTTGAAACTCTGAGCTTAGTCTAAGTTCTTTTCTGCTAGGTTTTGTGAGTTTTACACATTCCTCAGAACCCCAGAGAGGATGCCAGGGACTGACATGGTTACAAACCCCACAGAATGTGTCAACAAACTCTATACAGGTGATGTTTTCTGTAGGAGCAGCACAAAAGTTTTGTAACAGCAAACAGCAGAAACGTGCCATGCCATTTAACAGTTAACCAAAATGTCTCTGCAGTGTACTTGGCTTTGACATTTAGGATTTCTGTGTATTACAGCATGAAATGCCTAAGTGTGATGTTTGCTGACTGTTCTGTTCATTGCTCCCACAACAGACTGTGGACATTTCCAGATCCTGCTATCACACCACAGTGACAATGCTGTTCCATTGATGGTTTAAACTGTAAGAGATTAAAAGCTAGTTGATACAGTTGTATAAATGATAGGTGTTAGGTTATCCCTAATGATCTGTTCTAATTCTCTGTGAACTTTCCTAATAAGTGTGTTAAACTAAAGCCTAGGGTCAGAATATATTTTCTTATGCAGTACCTCTATGTAGCCTTTAGGTAAGAATGTAAAGGATTCAGCCCTTTCAAATGCGGGATGATTTTGCCTTGGACATTGTGCGGTTACAAGTAGCAACCTAAAGCTGTATTTATACCATAATAGAGCACTGCAAACATTTTATATGTACTATATTCCCCATTATAATCTTTGAGGAACGATTTCAAGAAGGGATTTTGGCCTGTGATTTGAATAAATAAATAAACTCCACTTGGTTTCAATTAATGAGCATTTTGCAGTGCAGAGCCAGAGTATTCGCTGTCATCCCACAAATAGCGGGATACATTGCAACAATCGATGAGAAATTCCAGCCAACACATGGAAAAGTTTCACATCTTAGAGGCACCAGGCAAAACATTGCTCACTGGAGAGCCAAAGGTGAGGTCCTTTGCTGGAGTGCAACACCAGCGTCGCACACACAACCTGGGAACACAGTGTACAGAGGCAAGCAAAGATACCTGGTGCTCTGGAGCCTACTGCTAACGCTGCTGAAGAGCAGCTGAAGAGCTTCAGGCTGCTCATGCTTTGCTTAGTGCTCCTGAAAGGCATTAATGTTGCCTAGGGACATACATAAGGTGACAGAAAGTTAGTAACATCTTTTGATGTTTAAGTATGAAAGAACAAAGCTTTTTGATTCAGTTCCTGTTCACTAGGCTGAATCAGAGATACAGTGAGACTGGGAAACACATAACCTCAGAAACAAATTGCATTGAACCTTAATACTGACAAATTTTCTTTCAGAAAGGTCCTTGTGCATCCTGGGATATGGGCGATTTCTCTGCTTTTGTCGTGACACTGCAAATTGATCAGATGAATGTGTGAAGAGGAATTGATTGAGTACTCTCTGTGCTTGGAGGCTTGAATTAATAAGTGACAAACATAAATGCTGTTTCTTGTTAGAAATTGCTGTGTGCAACACCGCTCAGCCTATGAATATAGTTAAAACCAAAGGGACTCTGTGTGCTTTCTGCAGCACATCAAGCAGCAGCTGCCCTCAGCTGGGAGCTATGTGATTGTTTTAAGGGACTAGCTGGAGTGTAACTTAGCTTGGTCTGAATACTACAAGAAGGTAGTTCACAGCAGAGCTCTTGAAGTAAAACAGGATCAAAAAATACTAGTGTCTGAAAACAAGGGTGGGTCCCCCACAAAAAAGAGCCAGAATAAATTGCAGAGCAGAGTAATCATTTCCAGCTAGAACTTACCGGTCTTTATATAAAATGAGATCAACTGATTAATTCAAAGTGAATTCTATTTTTTTCTCATTGCTCAAGCTGTAAAAGTAAGGGACAAATAATTCAGTTTGCCACTGAAGCACATCCTGATCCCAGAAGAGCATTATATCAAACTGCTTTCTTCCCCAATGTCTCCAGAGTGCAGCAAGAACTACAGTGACACTGTATGCAACAGAAAGCCTGCTTGGGCTCCTTATAGATGCTAGACTATCTTGTTTAGCTCTGGAGCTAAACAGGTAACAGTTTCCAGGGCTTGGTCCCAGGTACATGGGTGTTCCTAAGGAAATCAGCGCAACCCAAAGCCGATTTTGCTAATCTAATGAAGGAACCAGATCCAGATCATCACATACTCAGATCAGGGCTTTCCTGGAATATAATCCCAAATCAGATCAAATTGGCTCTCAGGTATCTGCAAAGTGTTTGGACAACTTGAGACAGAAATCATCCACAAGTTCAAGATCTCCTCTGTTAACTCCTATACAATCCATACAGGGCGAAAGTCCCAGCAGAAATATGTCCATATGGCACCAACACATGGCCATTAATCTGCATTTATTAAATAAGGGCCAGCACAGAATTTAAACCCCTGTGGGGCAGAGGAGGTGAGGGCTGGGACAGAAACATGATCTTTAACCACTTCACTTTTTTCTTCACTTTCTGTGGCCATTATCTAAGACTGAACCAGTGGGTAGGTGCACACACACACACACACACAGAGGTTTGTTTTTCTGGAAACTGAGAAAGTTTTCCAGTTCAGACCAGCTGTGCATTTATTTGATGGGATTGCAGTAACTGTTTGAAGCACTCCCAGAACCCATTAAAGGCTGAAGAGTGCCCAAGCACTTTAGATTGCAGGCGGTCTGAGAGCTCAGAATGGATAACAGATTAGAGCTAGCCATCTGTATTTAAAAAAAACCCCAACAAACTAACCCCACAACAAAACCCAAATGTTCTTCTGATCTGAAGAGCCTTTTTTGTACTGTCCTCTCTACATGCTGTTCAGCTGTGTTTTTCTTATTTTCCAGTGGGAGGACTGTTCCCTTGGCTACCAGTGCTGGCCTCTAATAGTTGGCATTTGGGCACTTGGAGCTAACAGGATGAAAAACATTGCTCCATTTTTCTTTCGTTCCTGCAGGAGTACAGAGAACACAGCTGCCCAGGTTTCTGGCAGGCAATAGCTCCAGGTGATACCACGGCACTGAGTTACAGGATTTTGCCCTGCTGCACCCTTCCCTTCCAGGTGCTGCTCTGGTAGATCTCTGTATTTCTGATGGCCACAGCCTTTGTCAGAGAAGTGCTAACAAGAGGTGAGGTTTGAGGCTTGTTTCTCTGCCCTCCTGCACAAGAAACAGTACAGGCTACCTTCAGCTGCTCCAGACAGATGTGGTTTTTCTGAGTCCCATACATTATCATCATCATCATCAGTACATCATGAGGCATAACACGCACAGCCAGCTCATGCTAACGGGAGGGGCAGGTCACAGCAGACACAGCTAATGCCTGGGAGCTATAATCAGTGACTCTTAATCTTTCTAGCTTTCTGTATTAAGGACATTGTTGCTTTAGCATTAGAGGAATGAGAATAGTCTTGCCTCCTCTTGAGATCTCAAAGTCTCGCCTCCATTTGCCATCAAGTGCTCCATGAAACTCGGTTTCATTAAAGCCTCCACACACTGACCTTTGCACAACAACCCACTCTCCATAGTTCCTCCATAGTCTGAGGCCACTCTCATTTAAATTACTGCTATTCTGAGGGAGTCAAATACATCTTTCTCTACTTAAGTGCCTGGAACAAATGAATGTCCTTCTGCAGTCAAGAATCACAACAAAGGGACCATGATTCAGAGGGCAAGATGAGGCTTGCAATCTCTATGGAAACTGCAGACCAGTCTGATGACAGGGCAGAAGAGGAATCAAGAACACAGGTCCATCTGTTGAAGAGAAACCATCGGATCTCAGACAAAGGTTGAGAAAACAAGGCAGTAAATGTGGAGAGAGACAAAGAGTTGTACACTAGGTGGCGGGGAACCTGGTAAGGACTTTTGATTTGTAATCACCAAATGCTGTGGCACAGTAGAAGCAAATACTGACACCACTAATCTGTATAGGGAGAATAAAAATGGAAAAGTCAAGAATAGTGAAAAGCTATAGTGCCTTTAGAGATTGCCACCTCTATGTTTTCTCTTATGGCTATACCTGATGAAAATATGAGCAAATCAGGTAATTCTGGGACATGCCTGGCACACATGCTGATCGATCCCACCTTTGTAAGCAGGGCTGCTGGCTTTACCTGCCAGAAAAGCTCAGAGGATAGACAAGGGAGACTGGAGAGGAGGAACGTGGGAGGCATTGGTGCAGGAGCTGCATTCAGAGTTCAGTTGTTCTCCAGAAATTTGCACCATTCCTGCCTAGTTCAGGAACAGAGGGAAGGTGATTATCAGGTTGTTTGGCCAAGCCTCAGTGACTTGCTTTGCATTTCTTGTTGGGAAGATGTAAGGGCTGAACCCCTCTTTTCAGAGGCCAAATAGGTTAAGCTGGAGGGTGTTGTCTTGCTGCACAAGAAGTGTTAGAGCTCTACTTCACTTTGGCATCCAGCAGCCAAAACCAAAGAAGTGCCCTGAATCCAAGAGCATGGAAGTGCTGGGGGTCCAGTGAGTAGGTCCGTCAAGTAAGGCAGCCAGCCCACACTGTGACTGCTCATAACTTCCTGGTAAAGAAACTGAACTCTCTATTTTATCTCTACAAAGCCTTTCCCTCTCTGTTTTGCAAACACAGCTATTTCCCAGGGGTCCAATCCTTTGTGATCATCCCATGCCATGGGGCTCTGCTTTTCAAGGCTTGTTCAAGAGGCACCACTCTGAAGCATGTCCCAGCCTCATTCAGGGCATGGCAATGCTCTCTCACACCAGCCACACTGCTCACCAGTTTTCTGTCATGAAAGCATCATTCTATTAACACAGAAAAGTCATACTCTTTTCATTCTTGCAGATGGCACAAGGTAATTTTGTATGAATGTTCTCCTGGGGAAATCAAATTTTACTGCAGGATGAGTGATGATAAAACTCCCCGCACTGGGACACTAATATGCATCTTAGTAACGTATGTGCTATAACTGAGCTAGAAGGAGCCTTGCAGTTATGCAATCTATTTCTCTGTCCCAAGCCAGAATTATCTGTATTTATCATATCTGACAGCTATCTGCCCTGTCTAACCTCTACTGGAGGCTTCACAATTGCTGCAGGCAATTTTTTCCTGTACTTAATGATCTTTCCAGCAGAAAGTTTGTGATTTCCTCAACCACCATGAATACAACAAATGTAGCAATAGGACAACCCAACAGCACAGATGCAGGAGTCCTGGCAGCCTAAGGGAAGCCCTACTTAGTTCAAGTTGACTACAGCAGGGCATTGTCTACAACCAGGTGAAGAACAACAGTCCTTCCAGCATACTGGAAAGTGCAGACAGGATGATTCCTCAGCATCTCAAAAAATAACTAGCAAAGGGTTAATGTAAAAATGCAGTTCATTGCAATGTAAGAGGCAAAATACCTGAGCAGCCTCTTATACTGGTGATAAAGATTGGCGAAGCATTATTTTTCAACTGTGCCAAAGTGTATCTGCTCTCATTTTTCATTGTTAATGCTGTCATTGCAACAACATGTTAAAAATTAACTGGTTTATTTATTTACTGGTAAAAAAAGAGATTTACCTGCCATGTGATATCCTGCTATTTCCACTCGAGTACAAAGATTGCATCAGAAATCCCAGCTAGCTGGCTAATACCTGGAATTAGAGGAAAGGCAAATAGCAGAAACCTGCTACTCCTAGTCTCTGTCCTAGGAGAGATGCTATAAAATACTCTACCTCCTGACTTTATTTTAAATACTCTTATTTGAAAATGAAAGCTCTCCACTGGCTGTGGTCCTGTTCCCCAGAAAAGGGGGCCTGCAGCAGTGTCCATGGCTGGCACAGACAGCCCTGCTCTGCCACCTCCCTGGGAACCACATCCGGGAGGCCAAAGCTGTTGATCTGACTAAGCAGCCTGAGATGGTTTTACAGCCCTACTCTGGTAAACATGCCTCTGAAGGAGATGGATAGAGAAGAATACATTGTCCTTTGCAAAGATGCCTTAACATAAGGTTTTTTTTCAGACAAAAGCTCCCTTTTCAGACAAGGGAAATCAGAGGAAGCCCTGTGAGGACCGTGTGAAAAGAACTCGCTCACCCTGCCCCGTAAAAAGGATCTTGGTGCAACCTGATGACTTAGCCTGTTTCCTTTCAAGCACCTCATTAAGCAGAAGGTCTTGAATCCCTTTCACTGACACAATTCTCTTAGACTTCCAATGGATAAAATTTTTGGATAAAATACCAGATCCCATTTGCATGTCCTGCCCTTTCCTCTTTGCATTAAAACTTTGAGCTGCCCTTGTCAGGTCAGTGCTGCCTCATCACCCTCCCCAGAAGGGCTTTCACCATATATATAACTGAATTAACATTCACTTCACCCCTAATGTCTCAGAATTGTCAATTTAAAATCCCAAGTGCTAGCTTGATAGCTCCAGCAAACGCTAGGAAGGATTGCCAGAATCTCTGCAGTTCTAACCCCTTTGCTTTGGGCCTCCCAGGTACAGCAGGGCTCCTAGGGAGCTTCTCTGCCTGTGGGCTGCTCCCCTGGGATGGAACAGACCAACGGCCCCAGCTGGAGCACCAGGGGTTACAGACCATACTCTCCATTTAGCTCCACATTGCAATTTAATGACACAAGTAACAAATTCAGCCTAACAAGAAGAGAAACTGCAGAAACACATTTTATTATTGACTCAAAAGAGAAATCAATACATTTGTATATATTAGAGGGAGCAGCAACTATGTTCTTTGTACTTGCTAGGATCCCATGGCTTTTCACATGTTTTAGTTTCTGCCTTAGGCCTCTCTCAAAATCTGATGGGCTCATACAAGAGATCAGCCCTATCCATCTGCTTACTGACCCCTGGAAACCTGACCCTGTTGGGGAGGCACCTTCTCCAAAAGGTGCTTGTAAGAGATGCAAGGAAGAGAAAAATGTTTTGCCATTAATGGTCCTGAATGGCTAGAAGATGCCATGAGCTCCAGTCTGACCATACTGACACAGTACATGTTTGTATTTACTTGCTTAACAACATAAAATTACAATGATGGAGTTTGTGGTTCCTCTGCTTGGCCAGAGTCGGGATCAAATGAACAATTTTAAGTGGAGTGGATCGTGCAGGTGTCCCATTAAAAAAGAAAAAATCAAAGGAAACAGTGTGAGTCATTAATATATCCTCTTTGTCCTGATTGTATGTGGTTTATTTTACTAAATGAAAATTTACTGGGACATCACTGCATGTAATTTTACTGTTTTCATTCTGGCACCAAAAATCTAAGTTGTTAAACTGGTGTGAGCAAGAATTCCAAGAAGGCAGCAGACATCACAGGAGTCCACAGATGACACATGCTACCCCGTCTCTAGGAGGCCAGTGAGTGCAGATTTGCATGGTTTCAGTCCCCCCCAAACTGCTGCTCATTATACACCCTTTTTCTATGGTAAAATCTAGTAAAAGAAGTGAACTGCAACACTGACTGCAACAGCTACATGAAAAAATGGTACATTTTCTTACTGACAACAAGGAACTCTCAAAGCAACTCTGGCATTTTGCACCTTGAGTGGCTGCAGCAGCAGGACTACCTGACACAGTAAGTGTGGTGGAGAGGGGAATATTAACTGAGAAAAAGCACCTACCTAATACAGGCAGCAAAATCACCAGCAGAGACTCATTTCCAAGTTCAGAATGAGCTGGAAGCCACATCTCTAAAAAGGTATAAGCACAACTGCTGTTTCTCATGGTAGATGATTTGTAAAGTATCATGGTAGCCCTGAAACAATAAGAAGTAGAAGTGTGTTAAGTGAGGAATGCAAGAAGTGCCTTAAGGTAAGACTTGAAGAAGGCAGGTCTGCCTACAATGTCAAAGTAATACTTGTACATTTAGTCATATCTCAGAGAAAAGACCCTGGGGAGGAAAATCAGGTAACTTCTCCAATGAACATGGGCTGCAAACACGGATTGATGATCACAGCAGAGGGCAGGGTCCTCAGCACCACTTTCCCTTTTGGAAATGGTTACTAGAATCTGCCCTCAACTGCAAGTTACCTTCTAGCTTGTGGTACTTTGGAAGAAAATCCTGAAAATCTTTTTAAAACTAGGGGTAGCTGAACACAGATTAAGTGCTTTGTTTTCTTTAATCTGTCTTTAGCTTTGGTTCCTGTATGACAGTGACATTTTTAACTCTGTCAGGATGCACCAAACTCCCCCTTACAGTGCTGTGCTGACAAAGCAGCTGAACTACACGGCGTGCACTGGCTTGGCGTGCAAGGCCAAGGCTTGTGAAATTTCTCCTGCTTGGCACACACTGAGCAGTCCCCGGGAGCCAGGGCACAGGCTGCCCACAGTGCCTGTGGCAAGCACACAAGGGCCATGTGTGGTATCAGTACAGGGACAATCACAACAAGCAGCCTGCCCAGGACTTCTGAGAACTCATCTACTTCCATTGCCCTGCTGAAGCACTTTGTTTTAGCACTACTGCCTCAAAGCTCTTATCGGGGTCTCTCACCCACGAGTATAAGCTGTCTTGGCAAACCAGCTGTGGTGACATCTGCTGTGTGTTTGGCCCCAGGTGCAGCTTTCTTTTCACAAGCTAAACCACAAGATGCTGCAGCACCACTCTTCTGACAGAGGAGGCAAACCAACACGGTTATGTTCATACCTCAACTCTCAGAATAGACATCACGAAGTGTGTAAACACATTTTTCTTCATATACTCTGTGTCCAAAAACATTGCATCTAATTGAACATGCTCTATCTAAAATAAATTTTTACTCCTCCTCTGTTTTAACTTCTGAGTCCAATGTTGCTTCCTCTCTTTCATTAGCATGAATTTATTCTGCTCTCCCTTGAAGGGGAAATGCATCAGCCCTGAAGTTTGATTAGCAGTTATGAGAAAACATCTACACCTGTATGTAGGCACTAGGAGGTTTTTCAATTAAAAATGGATGTTAAGAACATGATGTCTCTGCTTTGAAAGGACAAATGCATCTTTCAAGGAATACAAGCAACAGAATTCATTTATGTATTGTGTTTCTTCAAGGATAGTAATGCTGCCAGAGAAGGAAGTATCTTAATTGTTGAAGGATTAATTTCTGCTCTTTGGAACTAATATATTCTATGTCACTAAAGAGCTACTGGAGAGTATTTCAAAGGCTGGATGATAGAACAGACAGTGTTTATCATCTGTCCAAAAACAGGTCCCTTTTTTCTTGGTCTGTTTAGGTTTAGAACACAGGTCCAAAGACAATGGTGTGGGAACCTGCCCCTGACACAAAAGCAGCCTGAAGGTACTGAAGCAGGGCTGTGCATGGAGGAGCAGGATGATTACTTCTGAAGAAAGCAGAATGGCAATGAAGGAGTGCCTGAGTGATTTTTATTCCTTCTATTTCCAAGTATTTCCTATCTTTAATGCATAAAACACTTGGAAGAAAAATCCTCTCTGATGCCTCTGATTTCTTAGCTTTTGGTTAAATTCTGAGGATATTTCTGCTCCTCATTTGTCAAGTTCCTAGTAAAGCCAGAGAAAGGCAAGATTTAATATTCCTGTTACACCTAAATGTAAACCATAAGCAGAATTATAAACAACACCTACAGGCTTCTTTCACATGCTATACAAAGCTTAGCAAAGTACAGCTGTTCAATTCTGTTTCCTTTTCTTACTGTCTTTCACCTCTCTGCTTCTACTTCCCTAAATAGAAATATAATAGTATTAATCTATTCCTTGGGGCTCTTGTGAAGATTCATCAGTTAATATTTATGCAGCAAAATGGAGTAAGTGCTGTTTAAGTGCTAAGCATCATTATTGTTCTCTCTTCATTAGCACATCATGTACATCCCATGTAGACCAGATAAAAACAGAAATTAACTGTCCTCAACGTAAGTCAAGTGAGAAAGGTAACATCACTTCTAGAGAGCCACTAATTAAAATATTTGCTGTGGATGATGCCTGTATATAACAAAACAACATACTAAGTTGTAAAGAAATAAATTTATTTACTAGTTTAAACAAGTTCTGTCTGCAGCAAAGCTCTGAGAATATGTCCAAATTAAATATGCTGTATGTTTTGATGTAAGTTGCACTTTGGGAACCACATATATAGTGTGCATTCTGCAAAGAATCACTCAGGAGCTTTCCAGACTTTAGAATGCAAAACCTACTTGCTGGTTCAGTTGGCTTCCTGTTCAAGAAGCAGCTGCTGTCAGAGGCAGCAGTCATGAGGGAGTGGAGGGACAGCTCTGCTCTAGAGCTCTGCACAGGGAAACACACTGTGCTGGAAGAATAAAAATGGAAAGAAAAATAAACATCAGAACAAAGACAAATTCCAGAAAAGAAGCCCAGCAGATTGCACTGTGGCTGTGGACAGGAGGGCAGAGGTGAGCTGAGTGGTGGCACATCCTTTTCAGTCAGGCAAGCCCTCTGCCTCCCAGGCCCACACCAGCACAGACAGAAGGTACTGCACTCCAGTTTGCAACTGGGTCCACATTTGCATCTACTGTAGTAACCAATCCCCATCTCCACAGGTTTTTGAGGCAGGAAATTAGAACAGTCCCAATATCATTGGAGTCCATCTCAAAATCTTTTCATCTGATCTATCCCAAATCACATCTGGTGGTTGTGTTTTTACACCTGTGTGGAAATCCTTGGCTTTTGCTTTTGGAATAACTTGCCTTCACTTAGAAATTTTTCATGATGCAGCACGGTGTTATTTTCCTGCCAAGGCTGGCAGGGACAGTGCACAGGTACTTAAACTGAAATAGCCTAAAAGAAATAGGCTTTTATACCACGTCACAGTCTGACACAGAAAATTGCTGCAATTCTCTTTATCAAAATGTTGCAGGGCTGTAATCATGGCCACTGTCTGCTCAACCAGCGCCCAGCTGGGTATGTCAGCAAAGGTGCAAAGGGAAAAAAAGAACTTTGTGAAGACATTCTTGCAACTGAAATTCCTACTTTGGGAAACTAAAAACATATATGGGACTAAAACCAGGCTATGAAATCTCATTTGCATTCCTTTTCCAGAACTACATAATAGCATTCTGCTGGACATGGCCTTCCATTGAGGGGAGGTGACTCTTATTCCTGCTTATGCAGTTGGGGAGTTGAAGCACACTTCCATGGAAACCCCAGAGCCATTTACTCAAGGGACTAATCCCACCATAACTGTTGTCTGGAGAGGCTGAGCCCTCAGCACAAGCAGCCCTTCCCTGCATCCCTCTACAGCACAACAGTGTCCTGTCCTGCTCTTCCAATCTCCAGCTAAAGCTGCTTCCTCCTAGGGTGAATCTGCAGTGGATGACAAATGGCAATTCTTGTCCCTGAAGGACATTAAGATGTACTAGTTCTGTGGTGGTTTTTGGTCAAGAAGTATCTTCCAAACAAACCAGTTAGAAGTGCACAATCAGGGAAGAAATGAAGATTATGGAAGAAAAAAACTTCTCACAGCACCTGGGATTTAAGGATTTGGCCTTCTAGTTGGCCAAACTGAGTATTTCACTTATTACTGTAGTAATGCCAATGGTTCTGGGTACTGCAGAGACTCAGAGAAGACTGGGGGAACATCTGCCCTTTGGCAATGCCAAGATGGGACATCAATGCTGAGGAATGATGTGTCAGTAAGAGAAGGCCTGAAATGCAATGTGCTTGTACATACAGACACTGGCTCTCCAGAAAGGCTTTAGGTAATACTGCTTCTCATGCACAGCATTCTCCAGCAAAAAGTCCCTTTTGTCCATTATCACAGATGATAATAACAACAGTCATTACCTTAGGGAAGGAAGACATGAAAGGGATGCAGAAGTCTGTGCTTCCTGGCATCAATCAGTTCCCAAAAGGTAATAACTTCCCCTGAGTCTCCCAGGACTCTTCTCCATGGTAGTCCTGTTAGATCCCACCTGCTTTCAGAGTCAGACCTCTGGAACCAATGAACTATTGGTCTCCTGTGTCTCTACTGAGAAGCAATGGCAAGCTCTCTGCTACAGATTCTGACCACGCTGAATGAAGAAAAACCTTTGAGCAAAATAGTAATGCCAGACTTTTTAAAGATTATGAAAATGTCTGCCATGAGATTAAGTTTGAAGTTTGGCTTTGTCTCTCCTCGGAATGCTCTGTGGGGATGCCAGATGGCAGCTGTGTGTGGACAATCTGCTGAAAACTTGCCTGCTCCAAGCCAGAACTGATGGGTAAGCAGTCCTAACAGATGTGGTGCAAGACACTGGAATACTAGAGGAAGGAAAAACACCCTTCAGAGTGTAAACTGCACTGAAGTGTACCAAAGGAAACAGGGGCTGTTTGCATTTGCAGAGGCCTGAGAGTCAGGAAATTTGATTTTGTTTCCCACATCTGCCACAGATATCTTACACGACTCTTTCCTCTGTATCTTTGTTTTATCCTCTGTTGTACATGGAACATGTATTTCATTCTCTCACAGTGGAGAAAAGAAGGTTGAAAAGAGCTGAGAACAGCCAAGGTGCCTTCCCGGGCCTTCTCTTTCTTGAGACCCTTGGGCAGCCCCACATTAACTGCTCTCTGCCTTAGACTGACATTCCCACTGCCTCCTCCTGCATGGAACTGTCCTGTTACACAGCACCAGAATTCAGGATTATGATGGAATTGCATCATCCCGGAGGAGGAGACACTGGACAGCAAAGCAGCAGCAGACATGCCCCTCAGAGCAACAAGGTTTTACAGTGATAACCTGTTCCATTAGCTCAGGTTCCATCACAATGTGATTACCCTTGTTCCTGAACAGCTGCCTGGTTTAGATTAGGCTTCATGTTAAACCAATGACCTATTTTCTTTCCGGGGCTTTAGAAAATAATTTGTGTGCTTCTAATGTTGAATTAAGACACTGATAGTTTAAGTAAGGGTCCATAAACTGTATGTAGAGAGTGGATGCTGATCCCTCCTGTCTCATTCGAACCCAGTCTCTGACATAATGTCGTCAGATGTTAGTTCCTGTGCATGTAACTCACTAGTCTTCAGATATTATGAACTTTCTTGTGCCTTTGCCCTAGAGGATAAGGATTTTATGCCCAACATGAAAAGCTGTCACATTTTTAGCATAACTTGCAACAACAGCTCAGTCTTTACCTCTGGAGGGTGCTGGTTCAGTCCCATAGGAGGAATGCATATGGTCCTTTACATAATCTGTCAGGTGCATTAAAATCCTGTTAATTACAGCTAATTTTATAAATCCTGGATCAAAGTAGCCTACTCTCTCACTAGCTCTGCAACACTAGCTGCAGTATCTTACTGAGCATCTTACCAAAGGTGTCTGGAGAGCAGTTGTCAGTGTAAGTGTGCGTGAGGCAATAGCAGTACCCAGGTTTTTGGATGCTTCTCTTGCAATCCTTTGGCACATAAGAATGGGACGTTCTCAGCTTGTTCATCAGTGGTAAAATGGAGAGACGATCTGATCCTGGGAAGAGAAAGAAAACCCCCAACATTGCTACAGTTTAGTGGAACAAATTGGTTTTCATGATCTACATATCCAAATTGCTAATTAATTCACATTCCCAGCTGTCTTTCACATGCCCTGTGAATTTACCTCACTCCAGTAACTCAGTATCTTTTAAAATTTGACTTGAATGAAGCAGGTTTTTTCCTCAACTAATTCTGATTGTTTCTAATTTGGAAGTCAGATATGACTTAGAATGTCACTAATATCCCTCAACACTCTTCAGTTGTCATTTGGCCACTGGGAAATTCTTTAGTGGCTGAGTGTCAGGTTTTAATTACATGGATTTGATGGAAAAGCTGTTTTATTTCACTCCTTTAACCTGAGCCACAAAACCAGAACTGCAAAACTGAACTGTTATTTGAAAAATGAGTATTGGAAGACAACACGCGTACAATGGCTGTTCAAATTCTTTCTCCATCACATAAAAATCACATGGTGCCCAAACTTGCAGCACTGTGCTGTCTAAACCACCAAACCATTAGGGTCTTATTCTGGAATTGTGCTGAGGCAGTTACGATACAGTTTCTCAGATAATTGGTATGTATAATTAGGTTATATTGCAATTAAAGAAAGCACCTAGCAAGAATTCTGACTTCAATCACATTAATTCACATTAAGTAAGATTTATAATTACATTCAGGTATCTGGAGATGCAGCAAAGTGTTTAATTCCCATGGTTTGATGGAGAACTAGGACACAGCCTGTTTATAGACCTGACTTCAACTTCCTTAAGACTGGTCCATCTTGCTTTTCCCTTCTCCAGCTCTCTCCTCAGCTCTCCCAGCCTGTGCTTCAGGCTGGCTATGAGCTGTTCAGCTGTGGTAGCACAGTCCTGAAGCTGAGCAAATGCAGATATCAGCACAGATCCAGGGCTTTGCTAACCCATTGTTTGGAGATGGCACTTTCCTATCAAGCACAGAGTGAGATCATGTCTGCTCATAAAAAATGTGTAGGCAGACCATTAGTTATCAAGGTAACGCCAATTATTCCTCCAAATTGCTGGCACATAGAGCAAAGCAGAGATTAAAAGCAAATCTGGCCTTAACACTCTGTTTGTGTGTTGTGCTGTTCAGGGCTTAGCAAATGTTCTCAGCCAGCAAACCCACAGGGAATCTTCTTAGTCTAGCTATCAGGCCCAGGTCCATAAATCACTGCACTAGAAATAAGTAGCAGTGAAAAGCATCAACGTCATTCACCACTGCAGAGCTCTTTCTCCAGAGAAAAAACAGCTGCTACAGGGATGAAACACACCTCATGGGTTTGGGATGGACTCGTGTCATGGCAAAGTGAACCTGGGCTACCAAGTCCGTAAGAAGATTTTAGTGAGCCAACTTAGTGGGAGCTCCCTGTATTTTTCTTACCCTGCTGTGCTGACTCCAGCCTCCAGCTATGGACTGTAGTTCTCTGGAGTCCCTGAAGAACACTTCTGAGTGTGGAAGCTTAGTGGGAAAGAGGGCATCGATTCTTATTGATCCTCCAACTACACCTTCATCCTGGCTAGAAGAAAGCATCCCTTGCAAGCAGTACCCCTGGGTATCTTCCAGTGCTGGACTTGCTCTGGAGAGAACAAACAGAGCACAGAATGCCATGCATTCCTAGTGCATAACAAGGACAAAAAGGTTTTCACTTTACTTACATGAACAGCACAGCACCTTGCTAATGAATAGTTTGGGGGTTTCTCATTTTGCTAGGTTTATTGAATATTAGTGATGTTGAGGAATACTGCTGTGAATAGCCAAACGCTGCTGTAGTTGTTTATCCAACAATTTTCAATCTAGGTCAAGCACAGTGGATTGAAAAAACTCAGTTTGATGAAACTGTACTGGGTAAAATACAAGTCTTGCTTAAAAAAGCAGAAGGAAACAAGGGAAAGATATCATACATGTATTAACTTAAATAATTTGCCTTTTAGACATCATGTAATGTCTTTGGGAGGCATTCTATAACA
Source organism: Chloroceryle aenea (assembly GCA_013399075.1). Lineage (NCBI taxonomy): Eukaryota > Metazoa > Chordata > Aves > Coraciiformes > Cerylidae > Chloroceryle > Chloroceryle aenea. Next base: position 53,230 of record VWZY01000528.1, read on the forward strand.
TTTTAGTACTGTTAATGCCACAATATTTGACCAGCTTGCATAGTAACAATGATATGTTAACACAGCAAACAGTTTTGCCCTGTTGTATTTTCTCCTAAATCTATATTCACATAGGTGCTTTCTTTAAAGTCCTTATACAGGAAAGAGCAACACAGTGGACTGTCTCAAGTGAAACCAAAGTGGTCCCAGTTTTCACACGGATTCAGGCCTTTTCCCAGGTATTTTGCCTTTTTGTCTATTTCAAGATACCCATCACAAATAAAAAAACACCCATGATGATACGATGAGATTCTTACAAAAATCATGAGATCCTAAAGTAACTGTTTATGTCCTTTGGGCTTGGCAGGGGATAAGACCCTAGCATGCAGATTTGCACCCTCCCCACCAAAGAGCAAGCAATAGCTGTTATTTTAGTTTCCAGGAAAAAAAATGTCAGTTATAAATCTGGGATTAAGGCCAGGTGTGGTCACAGACAAATTTGGGAAGGTGAAGTAATTGCTATTTGCTGAAAGTAATTGCTTCCTGTTGTGATTACCATAGCAATTAATGTAATTCTCTGTAATACTCTTGGGAATAATAAACTTACTGGAGAAGAATAGCAAACAAATACCTTTGTCTGCTCTAGAAAACAGATTAGTACCAAACCTAGTTTGTTATACTGACAGCAGGAGAACTGCATTGTCCTTAGCTCTTCACTTTCTTGCTTTTAAATGCTTGGCTTAGTCAAAGGTGTGAGACAATTAGGTTGTTGTCACTTAGCAACCATAACTGGGTTTGGGAGCAAAGCACTTTGGAACAGACAGTACTCGACCACTAAATATTACTGCTAGAGCATACTTAGGACCACTCACTGCTGTTTAAAAATGGGGAGACTGGGGCACAGAAAACCAAAGGTACCTTTACAGAGTGTTCATATTCCATTTTTCAAGCTTCTAACAGAGTTTTATCTTCCCCCGATTTGCCACCATCCCACCACCCACAGGTAACTGCTTAAGGCTGACTCAAGGCATCCAGGTGCTAATGTCACCAAAGTCAGCTGCAGTGAAACACCTACGTACTGGAGATGTCCCAGTGAACCTCTCACATGTACCACTGAGATACAGCATTTGAATTTCAGGCAGGTACTTAGGATGTCCTTGGATGAATAGGAAGCTCTGAACAAAAAGATTATTGCTGTAATTCTACATTTCTTGTAAACTGTGGGATTTTGGTACTTCAAAAGTGGGAGACACATCAAACATTGGTGACAAAAATATTATTTCTTTGTATGAAAGTACTTCAAGTAACTCCTTTTTCCCTCTCCCCAGAAAATGCTAACTCAGTGGATTTATAAACACCTCACAGTCCTTTCTCTGTCTACTCTTGTAGCGTGCTGGAAGGGCTGGGGAGAGGAGTACAGGGAAAGGGACTGTGTAGCACCAAGCACAACAGAGCAGGCACGCTGGCCCAGAGCTTGATACACACCCACAGTGCAAACAGTTAAATATGTGCTAAGAGTTATTTGAGAAAATAAAGCATAGAAGACAGAAAAGTGACTAATTTAGAAGGATCACAATACTTAGTTAAGACTCAAGGCCTATTTCTGCTATTGTTTAGAGCCATTCATACCTGGGGCTCCAAAAGAATCAACTTACACTGGTGCACACGAGGGCAGCATCAGGCCCCTCTGCTTACAGCTGTGACCTGACAAAAACACTCTTGAATCACAGAAGCAGAGCAGGAGGTTCAGGGCCAGGACAGAGGGTTAGAGATGCTGCAGCATTGTCCAAGAGTGAGTCAAGTGTATAATTTGCTAAGACTTCAAATGCAGACTTGAAACCAGTTTGACAGATATTACAGGAGCTCCCAATGGAAGCAGAAGCCCAGTGTGGCTGGTGTCGGAGCACTAATGGACGAGGCTTTTGCTCTGATATTCTGGAATCCAGCTAAACCATTCAGTTCTGGAAGAATGAACAGATGTAGCTGAAAATACCAGTAGCCAGGTATTTCTCATTACTTTTTGCTGCTGAAAAACACTATGGAAAACAGAGGAAATGAATTTGGCTGGGGCATGCAATGCTTGCCTGGTAGTCCTTAAGTGTTTTGTTCTGCCCCAGTACACAGAAAAGAAAAATGTCTGGATATATTCAGTGAGGGTTCAATTCTCCATGTGTTGCACCAGGCAGCAAATCTGTGAGCAGCTGGAGCATGCTGCTGCTGCTTGGGGAAAGGCAGCTCTCCCTCAGACACCACCTTGCCTAATCTCTGGCACCAGTGACCTGCTTATTGATCATTCCCCACAGGCACAGCTTTCCACACAGCATCCGCCAGGGATGCAGGTACACAGCAGAAAGGGGGTCAACAGGTACCAAGTGGAACCTGCAGCTATGAGCCCTTGGCAGTTGAAGAGCAATTGTCTCCCCTCAGAGCAGCAGCAGAAGCCATCCACAGGAAAAGCCACATTCCTTCCGTTGTGGCAGCAATACCCCAACAGTCTACACTACCTGCATGCCTCACTGCACCACCTCTAACCCTCTCTCCCACCAAGTTCCTGGCTACATAGCAGCTACATGTACCTTGTATGTACTTTTCTTCCTTACTACCCCTTCACAGCTACTGTACCAAGCTGCCCTGTGCTGCTGGGGTCCCTCCTCCAGGCTGAGAGACCTGTGAACTCCCATCAGCCATGAAGCTCCGTGTGGCCTTATGGAGGAAGAGAGTTTGAAGGGCCAAAAATGGGACAGAATCAATACAGACAGCAAAAGGCTAATAAATGCTTACAGGCCTGTCTAATGGCACTCAGGCTTCAGATTATGATGTTCAGAGCTCCTGGGAGCTGCAGTCACAGCAGAAGCAGTGAGATGAAAAGTGATTGTTCCAGTGTAAACAAGCAAGATTCTGTAGAACTGCTAACACAGAGAGCTAGGGGCTACTTAGTGTCTCAAGGTTTCTATGTCTAAAGGTCTTGTGTTTTGAAGATTAAATCAGTACAAGATCTAACAATATCCTTGGTATGTTAGACATGTATGTATTATGCTCTACAGAGAACATAATGCTTTTAATAATGTAACTGCACCATGAAACTATTTTCTTATGCTAAACTAAGAAACAATGACTGTGATGGTATTTTTGCTCTATGAGGAGACAGTATTCTTTTTAAACTTGTGCTCCTCATTAGCACATGGATAACCACTGATCTGAATCTCAGACTCAGTTTATGCTTAACAATATGTCAAGTTTGCTCCTTAACTGCCAGAGAAATGTGGGCTCCCGGGTGTTTCCTTCCAGTTCCTTTCTAAAGCATGTGCAGCATTCCTGCCTCCTGAAAACATCTTTTATAAAAGGCTGTTACCTGTCTTTGATACTGTGGGGTCCTATTCTACCTAGTCATTGAACTGGAAACCTATGTATTACCCAAATATTGCTTAAAATATTCATATTCCAAATCAGTTTCAAGACGTACCTTTAAAAAACTCAGAGAGCTTAGGTTCTGAAAGTTACCAGGGATTAGTCTAACATTTTCCATTTAAACCCCAGAGTTTTATGTACTGAACTGAACACGGTGTTCCTGAAAGCAATGGACAAATTGGAAAAGTGTAAATGTTAGGGAAGTATGAGCCAGAAGCCAAAACTCCAGATACTTTTCCCTGAATCATCTTATGCTGTAAAACTTGTAATCTGCACAAACACTGTTCCCTCCTGAGACAGAAACAAGGAAGAACTTGAAATCTGTAAGGCTCAGAACAACTTTCCCAAAATCTTTCTCTCACATTTCTGTTGCCATGTTAGACACTAGAAAAACTACAGAAGCATGTGAACATTTGGATGTGAACACTTGATAAGGTGTCACAATGTCATGTGATTGCCTTTCAGTGCAAGTCACGACAGTCACTGCACTGTGAGCGCTGCCGAGTCCAATAGCGTGAGCTTTGGAAGTTGCAGGGGAACATGAAAGCAACCTGCACTGAATTCTTTTGCTACAGTGGCACATCTGCATCCCCTCTGCATCAGTCAGCTTTGGGTGGACAATCTTTTTGTCTCACTTTGTCCTTTTCCTCTTTCTTTATGTGCTTTTCAAGCAGCACAAGAGCACGGTGTATCCCTGGCATGGCACCTCACGACTTTGTCCCACATGAGCCTGAACCACAGAATATTTTGAAGATGAAGACAAAGCTGGACCTGGCTGTCTATTGCTCAGTGCCCTTGACAGGACATATCAACACAACTTTACAGATCTTCTCTCTGGTGTAAATGACCAGCCAGACCAATGCTTTCCACAGGCTGTTATCTGATACGTGCTGTGGAAAGAGTTCTTTCTAACTCCATCCTCCCTTACTGTGCACGTTTGTTGCTCCTCTATTTCCCTTTTCCTGTATGTTACTGTGCAGGATTGCTAATGGATGCTGAACACCATTCAAAGGCAGCCCAGTGATCCACCAATGAATTCCTTCTACGGGTGTTTGAATTCCCCAAGTGTAACTTGCAGATTTAATTTAGTCCCATTATATCCCTGAAACAGAATCCTGCACTTTCATTATTCTCTGTCCTGGGATGTTTTATTCTTCCTCGTGCTATTCTAGCAAGACATGCAAGCAGCTGCACAAAGCATCATGTTTTGTGATGGTTTTATTTTTGGATGGCTCATAATTAACTGTTACCTGGAGAGTATTGTTCCACATCCCCTGTCTAACAGTACAGCGTGACTGCTCAGTGCAACCACTTCACTGCTTCCTTTTTATTATTATTATTTAAGATATTGTGGCATTCTGAATAAGTTATAAAATTACTTTATTGAAAATTTTCTGCTACCACTGAGAACTCTTCAGCTCCTCACACCACGTACTGTTGCCAAGCTGATAAATATGAAACATCATCTGTTGATAACCTGCAAGGAACGTTATTTTCCTCAAGTGGAACAAGCTCTCCAGTTGTGACGTATTGGAGGGATCTTTACTTCAACTGCCACCCATTAACATGCTAATCAGCAGCAAACTGAAGAGTCAGAGCCAAAACCACAAGCCCAAAAACTCTTCAAAACTTGAAGGAAATCACTTGCACATTACTCACCAGTAAGGCTGGCATAGATTTGCTGTAAGTTTATGATCCTTTTTTGGTTTTCCTCCACAAAGCAGATGGCATTTATGCAAGAGGTGTTTTCAATATTGACTGGGTGCTTTACAGCCATACAGAGGAAAAAATAATAAGGGACAATGGTGAACCACCACATATAATGAGAAGTGGAGTCAGAGGGGAAGGGGGTATAAGAATTGCAGATTTTTCTCCACAGTCCCAGAATGCCAGCCCCATTCTCTTCTACCTACCTTTCACCTCCCTCCCTGCAGCCCAGGCCAAATTGGCGTCCGTAATTAACCCAAACTTTCACTCTGCTTTCCCATGAGTGACCTAGACTCCCTCCCCCTCACAAAACGATCTGATCACGCCACCTTCAAAAATGCAGTTAATGCACCTGAAAATAGTCCATGATCATCTGCTGCACACAGCATGCCAGCATTGTCCCTCTCTACAGGCCCTTGCTGGCTGGATGCATTGCCAAATACCTGCCATTTTCCACTCCAAGGTCTGCCAAAGCAGCGTGTATATCAGAGCTGGCCAAACACTAGGTCATGCCACTCAGACTCCTGGACATTTAATGGTGTATAGCTACTTATTTCCCTTACAGTCAGTCATCCTTTCTACTTACTGCCTTACCATCTGAGGTGAGGTTGTGCTGATGGTTTGGGATTCATATTCACATCCGAGAGGGAAAGTCTTCTGTATCTGAAGTGGCAGTTTAACTCCTCATAGGTGGAAGGTTAAACTTTGAGAGAGGATTGGGTTTACAGTGAGAATTTCTTCCAGTCCCAGGTTTGCTGCTGGTGAAACGTTTGGTTTGCATTATGAGCAAATAATCAGATAAAGTAAATTATATGTTAGACAATTAAACATAGTGGAGACTTTTCAGAACGAATTTTCACATTCTGTGACAGAACTCTCAGATTTCTCACCTGGAAAAAATTGAGATGACAGATGCAATTTGTGCATACCATTTTTGTCTAACACAAAATGAACACCCCTAAGTGTTGGCTTAGGTATATTCACCTCCACATTTTCTCAGCATGAACACAGCTTAGGCACAGGCCACGTTATGCAGGAGGAGGCATGCTACTTCTTGCTGACTACTCTTTAGATCTCCATCCTGGAAAGGACTGAGTGCTCCCAAGTCTCCCTCTAGTCAACGAGAAGTGAAGTCACTTTGCACAGTAAAGACTGTATCTTATAGCCTTTGTCTGCTACAAAATCACCCCAAGTGAATTCTGGCATTTTTCTCCCTATTGCCAAAATGAGAAAATGTTGCCAGAGCACAATTGAAAAGGAAGGAGTTTGGGTGGGTCTTATTCTACCAGGGTCTGAGTTCACAGCCCGGCTCTTGTGGGATATGAAGTTGGTACTCCATTATAGCCAACAACTTCAGGAACTGATTGCCCAACTGTAGCTCTAACTATTGTTATTACTTTTAAAAAACCATGTGTTGCATGAATACCAAATTTATTTCTTGGAGTTACTTAATGTCTCCCATTAATTGCAGAGAGATTCTCTATTTGTTGCCTTTGTCACAAAAACCCTCTATTTATTTCACTGGAAATGTCTGGCTTTTTATTCAGTATGAAGCACTCAGATACAATCTCATGTGACATTAAAGTCATTGCACCTTATCTCTCAGCATCATTAAAATAAAGAATAAGCTGCTTATCTATGCTTAAAAATGCAATGAAAAAATATTCAGCTGCAATATTGTCTCCTCTATAAAAAGGATTTTGGGGTGACTGATATTTTTTAAGAACAGCAAAATGCAAACCACTACTGCATTGAAAAAAAAACGAGACAAATTCCTTTACCTTTTTAAAAATCTAAATGCATGAATTCTGATTCTTCTTTTCTCTCTCCTCACTTCTTTGCGCATAAAAAATCTCTTTACAAAACCAGTAGAGACTGAAGGGTGCAACCAGTCTATAAAGCTCAGATGGGGTGAAAAATCGAATTCTGAAACTTCACAAACAAGTTGCTCTGAGTCAATTTTCCCACAGCTGAATCTATGCTCTTCTCTGTTCTCATTTCCCACAGGTAGTTATGGCATTGGCAATTTGAAGTATTTCATAAATAACTTGCTGGTATTCAGCATGCTGCTTTATTTCCTCTCCTATAATTGAGTTGTGCTGGTTTGACATTTTGATTCAGCACTGTAAAAAAAGCAGACTCGATTTACTGAAATTTCTGCAGTTGATGCCTGATTCAATTTTCCAGTGCATTCATTAAGGGAAAAATACTTACATTTGTTTGCAGAACTGAGCAGTCATTCATAAGGAACAAAAGGTACATCTCGCTCTCCTCCCTGGAGGAAGGCACAGCTTTGGCCAGGGACAGTTCTGACCTGAGGCCTGGCTTCCATAAGGTTTTTCTGGTTCCCCAGGGGGAGTCCAGTCTCATGGCCCTCTGAAAGCCACCTGCAGAGCCATTTTGGTACTCTCTTGACCCTGCATGAACATCTGAAGTGTTTCCATCTGCTACACATTGTGTGAAAGAAAACAGGGAACATAAAGACAGAAATAATGGCAAAGGACTGTGTCATTGCAAGGTGTTATCTGTGGAATCCAGATTAAAATGATAAACATCAAACATACGATGTTTATCAGCCAGCTGCCTGCTCTCTCCTGCCACTTCCCTCTAATTCTGGGGGCAAACCCTGGCTCTTGCTTCTGTACACCCTTTTGGAATTGAAACAGATTTTGCACAAATGAAGGCTCAGCAGCTCAAAATGCTGTCCCACCAACACCTCCACGTCCTTGTGCAGAAGTCCATCCACAGCCAGCAAAAGCCCAACCAACTACTTTTCTCCCTAAACCCCTGGGTGACACAGCTTCCCCCAGCTGGTGCAATGCTCAGCACAGTTGAGGGAGTTGAGAAAAAAAATCAAGGTCCTTAACACACTATTGCCACCAGCTTCTTTTTAACATGGGCTAGAGAATCCTGAACATCAGCTACAAAAAAGTTTCTTATACACAGCTCTGTACTTACACTGCTTCCACTAATCAATTCCAACACTTTGTGTTGCTGTTGCCATCACATGTACCCTTCTGTATAGAAAGCAAGAAGCTTCAACAGTTTTTCTAAAGGATGTGGATTGGAAAAAGCATAGGAATAATGGAGAAGACGGAAAAGATGTTAAGTAGCAAATGTACAACATACCTAAAAATCTCAGTTTCAGTATATTGGTCAGAGACTTATGGATTCAGGGATAGCTGGATAGATTCTTCCCATAAAAAGGCATTTTAAACAAACCTGCTATAGACACACACACATATATATCTCTGTTATCTGTACCTGCAGACCACACTCTCCTGATCACCAAGGAACAACAGAATGACAGGAAAGAGAAGGTAAGTGCAATAATGCTGTTGACCACTAGAAACCAGCACTCTGCTTCCAAAGATCTACTCCAATGTAAGTGGTGGTTGCAGGCTCAGACAGATCCTGGTGATGGTGGTTGTTTAGATCAGATTTTCAAGAACTTTTTCAGTTTCTCAGTGTAGCAGATCTCTCTCTTTTTCTTTAACAAGAAATAGCTTCCTGTGGCTAGGAACTGATTCTCCAGAAACTTGTCCATTGCAGAATTCTCTCATCCTCTGCTTTTATTACAATATATCACTGTATCTTTATCTGACTAGTCTACAGCTGTTAAAATATAAAGACTATTTATGTTTTTATTAACTTCCTAAATTCTAATAAAGTAGCCAAGAAAAGTAGAACTTCCACAGAAACCTACTAACTGACCACTCCCCTGACCTTTCAGCTATAATCACGTCTACATCTATTTAACAAAATTTTTAATTCCTTACCTCACGTTAAAAGAGATGGGATTTCTGTGTGCTTCAGGCTAACAGATGAAAACTTAAAGGCTTCTCATTTGTATTCCTAGGAAGTAACTGATTCTTTATGCTTTTTCTGCCTCATGTTTTCCAAAACTTGAAGGATGGAACAATCTGTTATGTTAGGAAAACAATTAAAACAATTAAAATGGTTTTCATTCAGTAAAACTGTGACTCTTCTTTGGTCTGTCTTCCATAATTTATAACTTGCAAAAGCCAAAGCTTTCAGGAATTATACTTAAAGAAGGTGATTAATTATAAAAGTCATTATGTACATGACTGGTAGGTATCATGGGACCAATGATTAGGTATTTTCTACTTGGACCCAAAGTCAGATGAAAGATGACAAAAGAATAGGCAGTTACTGAACTCATGATACCTAGAGAACAACAGAGATGAGAAAGGTAGATCACTCTGAAGTGAGCCACAGCAGGACTCCAAAGAAAGATGCAGCCAGTCCCAGAACTACCAGTGGGACCCAGCCAGCCTGGTCCCAAAGGAAATCAATCCGGGGCTGCTGCTTGTGCTGCTCTGCTGGTACCTATAAAGGTAGAGACAAAAAGCACTACATCCCCCAGTCTGGGAGGCCTATTGCATACTACACACTATTCCACATTGCACACTATTAGACAATGCTTCTCCCATTTTTATTTTGTCCTTAGGATTAGAAAAATTCCTCAAATTTGAAAAACAACCAACCAAACCAGAAAATGCTCATAGCAACTCCTCTGAGGTTCATTAGCTTCTGTATGGCTGATGAAAATAGAACAGTCCTGAGTTGGCTTAGCTATGGTCATTTAAACAAACATAAGCTTGAAATGTTCCCAGGACAAAAATTAGGCCTATGCCTAACAAGCACATTAAGCCTTATTATGTCTATTAAGCACAGGGAGCCACCCTTGTTGCAACCACACATTAGGTCTGAAAGCTGTTATGGGCAGCACACTGAATTCCCTCACCAGAACAGTGTGGGAGGTACTTTCTGTGACATTTAGAAACCCTCAACTACAAAATAGCTGGCTAAAAGGGCAAGGAAACCCATTTTCCTCACACAGTACCAGAACACAGAAACAGGCACTGGACCTAGGTGAGAAACCAGGAGCACTCTTTTGCACTCCAGTTTTACTTTTCCTCTTTTTCTTTGGTATCTCAAAATGAATAAAGCACCCAATAGCCAAAGGAAAAACAACATCCTCACTTGAGGAATCAAGCATTTAGAAGATGCCCAAGAGATAAAAAACAAAGCTATTTTGATCTGCAACATTCTTAACAGAGTATCTTTTATTACTTTAAATAGCTTTAACAGTTTAAAAATTACCTAAGTGTTGGTTCAAGTCTGTATGAAGCTGAAATCATTTAAATCCTCTTTTTTTTTCCCTCCACATGTTCTGTAAGTCTTTTATCAGTGGTTTAATATAAAGCATAGGCTTCCAGAATGTGGATCTCAAAGGAAATGAGATGGCAAAAAGAATAAATCTTTTTCCCTTCTGCTCTTTGACAGTACAAATCTAAAAAGTTATGAGGCTGGAAGATGAGCTGTGTTCTAGTGCCATTAAAAATTAATTTCTTTGTGTATCTAATGTGGTTTTCATTTTCTAGAAGTCCACAAAAGCAAATGCCAAAGAACATATACCACATTCTCTATTTCTTTTTGAGGCACAAGTATATTATTTCACACAAATAATATGACTTAAAAGTAGCTTAGAGTGGAAACACTTGGTTTTTTGATGCATAATACCAGACAGCTGTAGACATTTCTAAATTTCAAGCACTCTCATGTACAAAAATGTCACATTCAAAAGGCAGACAAGGACCTGGTCTTAAAACATTGAAGCACAACCAGGAACAAAACATTGACAAGGTAGGTAAGTATTTTAGGCTTCAGGAAGATCTCCTATTGCCCTCACATAAACAGCATGGTTAAATATATATAGTATGTCAAAAATTCTTTTGATCACTTATCTTCAATTACCCTCAAGATAAAATGAATTCCTTACCATTAATGTCACAATTTGGAAAAAGGTGAAAGCTCAAATAGAATGGTTAAGACTATGGTGGTTGTTCCTTAAGATTTCTGGGGAAATAAAATGTGCAATTAGAGCTTTTTGATTATCTAAAGGAATTTCAACACTTCACAAATTAGTGCTTCAAACTTCAATTAATTTCAGTATTTACTGAAGTGTTTACTCCTAGGAAAACAACTACTGAAATCAAAACTGCTGTATAAAAATTTTTTTTACTAGCATCACTTCTTCGACAGAAAATTCTCCCATCAAAATAATTTTAAGAGCCACAAGAATCTTGTGAGGAAACACAGGTGAGTGAAAATAAACTACAAAGAATACAACACAAACGCACACCAGGTTTTATTGAGGTACTGTGTTCACAAGTTTTGCACTGAACAATCACATTGGACTAAAGACAACCATCTCTCTGATGTGCAGACACCACGTTAAGATGGCTCACAGGGAAAGCTTAAAATAAAGCTTGGGCAGCAGGGTGTGCCAAATTCTGCTCTGCTTGACAACTATGTTAGCTCATTGGAATTGCACAGGGTAAAGACAACAGTTTGCATGGAAATGATTAGCAGAAGTAGCTGGTATGTGCAAATTAAAACACACTACTCAGTACAGTAACCATACACATATACATATTCTGGCACAGCTTCACGTTGGCCTCTGGTTATCGGCAGTGGTTGGAATAGCCAGCAATTGCCTCGGGAAGAGTAAGTCAGGTTCCTGTGGCTCACAGTTGCAGCTCATCCTTGTGGCTCAGGAAATCTCTTGAAGCCACTTCACTTTGTCAGCAGCTTGTTTCAGTGGGGTCTCGTATCTATAAAATACCAATCACAGTTAAGAATTAAACTGAACAAGGGAAGATTATTTTTTCCCCTTCTGCTGTACAGCAGAATTCATAAGGAAATCCCACAAACAAATGCAGACTGAACTACACAGCTCAAAATGTTTTCCTGGGATCACTTCTTTCCAAGCACCTCATAGTCCTAGCCTTTATGATGTGAAGAATTACACCTCTGAAGGGCATCACTACAGCTACAAAACACTAGATGCCTCCTCTGAGGATGTACATGGATAGGCAGATCCTCTGCTGTGCAAGTGAGGATTTTACCTTGCACGTGATAAAGGCTCAAGGCACAATGGTGCTAAAACAAAACCAAAAAGGCTTAGCAGAGTCATTCATCTAACATTTCTATGCCTCCTGGAAAATGCACAACTAATATCTACACTGAACTGTGCATTTCCTTTGTTTTTATGATAGACATACAATGTGTGCCTTTAATCCTCAAGAATACCAAAATACTTTCCAAATTACACTTGAAGAATTGCTGTACAAAGAAATTACTCTACTGCTCATTAAAGCAGGATTGCTTCTGAGGTGAAGAACAACAGCTGTTGGTACAGATGGGTTTAGAAGCAGATGTCTGTCTGGATAGGTAAATAGCAAATGGACATGCATTGAAGTCTGGCCAGAAAATCTCAGCTAATTCAGCTACAGAAGTTGTGAAGTGCGATACCTTGGATTTCAAGGCAGATAGGAACTATCAGCAAAGAGCATACTGATCAGCAAAGGACATCACTCCAATACTGGTTTGTTTAGAAGAATGACAGCCAAGTTATCAGTGTTACTTTCTGTAGATTCTAGATTTTGTTCCATTTTTGTTTGCATTAAACACAGCACAACCAGCTGGTCACAAGAGGTGACTGTCCCACTGTATTTAGCCTTGGAGCATCCTCACCCAGAGTACTGCGTGCAGTTCCAGGCCCCACCATTTAAGAAGGATGTTAGGGTACTCAGTGCCTCCAGAGGAGGGCAACAGAGATGGTGAAGGGGCTGGAAGGCACATCCTATGAGGAGAGGCTAAGGACTCAACTGGGATAGAGACATCCTTCCCTCCAAAAATGTTTTCGAGAGTGAGCCACTGAAAACTTCTCTTGGACTGCATTTTCTTAAATACTTGTAGCCATAGCCACTTGTTCCCACTTATATGACAGGCAAAATTACCTTGACAAAAGGAGAAATTAGAGCGGCTTGGCATCATTTGTCTTCATGAAATCTGTGTCAGTTTTTTTTGAGCATAACTTGATTGTTTAATGATTTGATATATTATGACTCCAAGTTAGAAGCAACGCCTCCGGTTGCCTAGGTCCTCTCCTTTCCCTTTCCAAAGCTAAGAGCTGTGTTTGCCTTTCTTCTGGAAAAGAGCACGCAAACAAGTTTGAATTGCATGCTGAATTACATCAGTTGCAAAAGTGTAGGGGGTCCTGTTCCTAATTAAAATCCAGTGAATTTGGTAGAGGAACTATGCATGCTAAATCAAATCTAATTGCCACATGTAGCTTTCTCACAGCAGTGGAAGGCCTGCAGACACTGATGGATTCTCTGGCTTATCACTGCACTTTGAAGTGGCTCCCCAGGACAGGTGACACACGAAATCAGTAACAAGCAGACAACATAAAAAGCAGAGGACAAAAAAAAAAAAGCATTAAGAGACCCAGAATTTCTACCAACACAACTAGATTGCCTGTTGGAAGTTCAGAAAAGACACTTGCCTGCCTTTGCATTTTCACAGAAAGTTCCCAGATGCTTCATTCTGGATCTGGAACCAGAAAAGGCTCACAGGCTAAGGGCATAGGTTTCCTGGTTTTAACCCAAAAAGAGATCAAGTGTTTTGAGTCCTCATGATAATACAAGCCTGATTTTGGTAAAAAATGACTGGATAATTCATCCAGAGGAAAGCTCCTAAATTTTTTGGTGTTTATGTAAGGCATGCATTCAAAACCTACTAAAAAAACTCCGTTGCAGCTGGCCTTTCAATTCTCTCTCTTCCTGTAAGCAATAGTGGTCGGCAGGCTACACTTCAGGGCACTCCATAAACATCAGTCTCTACAGCACAGCAGAACGTAAGCAGACTGAAGCATGAGGAAATGAAAGGCCTGTAGCCTTCAGAAAGCAATGTCACATTCACAGGTTTGAACTGAGGTCTCAGCTCAGTATTCAGTGCCTGCCTCATATTTTTGGCTTTTCTCACTACAGACAGCTTTCTGACTTCAGGATCCTTTTTAGTCTTCCCATGGCATTTTTCTCCCACGAGCCATTCCATTCGCAACAGCAGAACAAAAAAAGAATATATGGAGGTGTTTAGGAGTTTCCAAAAGAGTTTTGTTACACAAGTATTTTCATGAGGACAAGCACCCCAAACCAACCTGTGATGCTCATAGGAAGAAGCACCGAGAAAGATGCATTTGCACTTACCATGTATGGGGTGACTATTTTTTTTTAAGGGTACAAAAGAAAACACATGACACGGGTAATTCTTGACATAGTTACTTTCCTGCTGATCCAAAACAACTGCTGAGCAAACAGGCACACTTTTTTTCCTGAGACTGACACTGCAGATCTACAGCTATTCTCACATTCTGTGGCTGTTTAGCCAGGAGTTTTACCCCCTGCAGAAAGTAAAATGCATGTTTCATGTCATCTGAAGTCTTCTGCATTATTCATGGACTCCTCTTACCTACCAGTCATCTGTACTGGCATGCATTTTAAAGACTATTTTGCATGGTGTGTGCCATAGGCAGTTTTACCTTTAAACATGATTTCAGCATAAAAATCAAGTCAGCATATGAAGCCTCTTTTTTTTCTTTTCTTGAAGATAACCCTCTTCAGCTCTCTGAGGTTTCACTCAGCACTAGTAGGTAGCATCTCCAAGAAGCAGAGTATGACTAAACTACCCACCAGATACTTCAATGCTCTTGCCCTTTGTCACACAGGAGCCTTTCTATCAGTTCACCACTAAAGAATGTCTTCACAATGAGAATTTACAGTGTCTACCTCCTTAGTAAGCTCTGGTACATCCTGGACAGAATCAGGGAAAGGACAAAGACAGCATAAGGGGAATGTAATCCTCTCTGGCACACAACCACAATGGAGTATTCACACAAGTAAATTAAGAAGAGATTTCTCTGTGGAAATCAAGTCTCTACAGATACTTCCCTGGGCAAGGACAGCATGAGGGCAACATGTAAGTAAATCAGAGAGCTTTCCAGTGCTTCTCAGAAAGCTAAAAACCCACATAAAGTCTCACAATATTTTGAAAAATGCTTAATATCTGCATTACCACGTATAAAACATAGCAGAGGGTATACAAATGCAATGCCAGAAGATGAAAATAAATGTTCTCACTGTACCTATCTTCATGACAGCATTTGTAGAATCCAGCCAGTGCCTCTAGTTTTTAACATAGTGAACTCCCTCTGGTCTCATTATCTGGAAAAAGAAAAAAAAAAAAGGTCCATTTTAAGTAAAACTAACAGGATTACTTTTCCTTTAGTTGCAAGTAGTAATACACAAATGTGCCTACTACACTAGAAAAGAGAGTTCTTGGAATCTTCCAAGTTTTAGGATAGAATAGTTATAGACTAGACCAGAGCCATTCCACTTACCATTCCTGAGCCTCTGAGAGGCTGCAATTAACTTGTGTTAAAAAGAAATAAACATCAAGATGAAAAGCAGTTTACAGTAGCACCACTGTGGTATAAGTAGGACTTTTAGGAGTCTCTCTAATTTCCTCCTATAAGAAATGGCAGAAAATTTTCCCATATTCAAGAAAATGGACCAGCAATCTCCAAACACAATCAGTCACCACTGCCTTCACTGCACCTTCCATCCAGTGACCACAAAGCACTGTGGGTGGGGAGACTCAGAATACTACTTTGCCTGAAAGAAGCATCACCCTTGCTTTTCAGAAAGATTAAAGGGATGACAGGAGCAAATAAAGCGATTTTTAGGCATTTCACCAGTTGCCCAGAAAAATCTTAAGACCTGGCATCTCTCATCTTTTCAGTGTTCAGTTTCAAAGCTTAGTGGTCTTTGAATATTGTGAAAAACAATACTGAGCACAACTTCATTGGTTAAAATAAATAATAGTTCATTAAAATTAAGTAATACAGAAACCTGCTTGGCACAGAAGGGCTGGAATGTTTAGATTCAGTGCAGACAGCCTGAGCTTACCCAGCTGAGCAGAAGAACCAAAGCAAAAGCAGCCTGTGGTGGGTCACTGCCAGGAAGGGATAAGAGAAATACTCTGCCAGTTGTTTTCACTGGTACCTGCCCACAGCAGAGAAAGCAAAGCTCTGGAAGTAACTTAATTTCCTTTCATTAACAAAACACATTTCAAAACACTTTGAACTTAATTTCTCTTAATTCTTACCTCACACTCATTCTTTCATTCTCTTCCCCCTTTCTTCAGTCTGTTTCCAGTCCTAATTTTCTGCTTCTATGCTTCCCATGCTCATCCCTGTCTCCATGAACATGTCTTCATGCTTTGAGCCTCCCCTGTATCTTTTCTCTGCCCTAAATCTCCTAGTTGTTCCAACCCTGTGCATGCTTCCCATCTGCAAGGCTACCAAAGCATACTCCAAAAACCAAGCATAGTGTGTCTGAATTCAGAGAGCAGCTGATTTCAGAACCAATATGGTCAGATCATTCTACTGAGCTAAGCAAGAGAAAGTGTGAGTTTGGTGCTTTTTTTCATCAAAATAGATGAATGTTTTATATATTTGATTAGTGCCTCATGAAAAAAAACTTTAAGGAGAGAAACTGAGAGAGAAAGGTCATCTGGCTATTTTTCAAGCTGAAGTTTTCCTTATTATGAAATGAAAACATGAACTATGATGTCACTGCTCTGTAAGAACAGGGAATTAACCTCTTCTGTTAAAGCTTATTTTTCCCTACACTTGATGAATTTACAAGGCCACAGTTCTCTTCACACTCCAACCCAAAGGTCCCTGCTGTCTGACTCTGAATGCATCACAGAGTTCTTCCTGTGCTAAGTTTTAAAGGAAAATGTTAGTTACCATCATAAAATATCATTTGCTATTCTCACTTTGCAAGGGTATAGGTCAGCTCACCCAAAAGCTCTTCCCAGACTAATGCAGGCAGAAGCACCGGGGCAACTCAGAAAATGTGTTTACAAATGATTTGGGTCACAAAGCTGGAGAGTCTCCATCTATTTTTTTACCTTTGATGGCAAAACCCACTCTATGAGGCTAGCAGACGTTAACTGCTTCGCTGCCTGGTCACGGGAAGCAGATGTTCACCTTTTCCCAGAGATGAGCAGCAGCTATGCCTCTCAATTCCTCCTTTACCTGTTTATCACTCCTCTCCTGACAACTATGCAATCTTTACACAGTCCTTCATGTTCCCTAGATGCTCCAGCACTGTTCACTCAGCCTTAAGGACCTTGCAATCTTGTGACTCCCTAGTTCCTACATTTTGAAGGGGATAAACCTCTTGCACAAAGAGAAATTTTTGGTTAGAAGGAGAAGAAAGCATATGAACAAATTCCCTTTTATCTTGGGAAAATCCATAAGACTTGCATTCTCAGGGCTTGAATTCCTTTGGGGCCTTTATTTACCAGTAGTTCTCCAGCCTTCAAAGGGGAGAAACAGAAATATTTACCAGTTCATCATAAAATCCTTTCTCTTAGAAAGGCCTTACTGAGCAACTTGCTAAAAAAGCAAGTTCAGTATGTTAAGAAAAAAGTATGCTCCAATGATTTGAATATTCAATATGATGCTACCAGGAGAAAAAAGTATAACTTAACATTTAAGTAATTACTCCTGGTCTACACCAGTGACTGAGGTTTTTTTTCCTGAAATTCAGTTCCAGGGTTAAAATGCTCTTTTTTCCTAGGGCTAAAAACATGCTTAGCTAACTCGGGAACCCACCTATGTAGCATCTGTGTTGATGCTATGGAAAACCATTTGTTCAAATAGAGGTAAATTCCAACTAATCTGTCTTGTACAAAATCAGAAATTTTAACAAAGACTGCCCATCAAGTTGTTTAAATTTTATGATTATGATCAACCTTGAAATTGTATCTGTAAAAACTCAACAATTCCACTTCTAAATATAGAAGATCTTGGATGAGACCCCAGAATAAGAACTAATTTGGACTGTTACATGAGGGAGAAAAGACATACAATAATCAATTGTATATTTAATGAAATACAAAACTCCAACCGAGCTGAGTGAAGCTGAAAAATAAAAAATATTGCTTTCATAAGTGAGTGCTCTCAATGTGCTGGGGTACAGACATTGCACAACACCTGCATGACACAGCCTTCACCCAAAGGCAAGATAATACGGGTTCAGAAAAAGCAGGGCTGAACTGAGTTCACAGTTAATACTCATGGTCCTTAGGCCTAACATTTTCTGAAGCTTCTAAAAGCTGTTCTCATCTTTTTAATCCATTTTTGTCTATATATGATTATGCTCAAGTCTCAGAAGAACTGAAAAAGGAGGAGAGAGGCTGCTTTACTTGTTCCCTAGGCCTGCAAGCAGCTAGCCAGTCAACTCATAAGGTACTCAGACCTTGCATGACTTCCATGCAAGAGAAACCCAAGTATGAAGAAGATAAGCACTCAGGCTTGTCACTGAAATCCTTCAACACTTTCAGAAGATCTCTCAACCTTGGCAAAGCGACTGGCTTTCAATTTCTGGCGACTCACCTCGTCAACAGCTAAAGCTATCAGAATTTGGATGGGAAATAATTGCCATTCAGAGCAGCCAAGGAAGAAAACAATAAAAGTGAAAAACACAGAATAAGAGCAAAGTCAAAACAGTGTTTAAATACAAAGCAATATAGTCTGAAAAAAGCTCAAAACACATAGGAGATGGTTAGGAAAAAACAAAGATCTCTCGGCTTTCTCCAGGGTGTCCTTTCTCCAGGTCTCGGCTCATAATTGAGGTGAGGACCTTAACCTTCCCCAGATGGGATGGCTATGTCAATGCTGGGTCATCAGTGGAGGATATTGGGATGCTGTTCACCTGATGAGGAAGAGGAACCACCTCTAATGCCAAAGTAGGATGTGGTTTTGCAGCATGGTTCAAGTCTGCAGAGAAAGATGGAATCCCTTGGAAGCAGCAGTGCAAAAACATCTGCCTCCTTCCCAGCTCCCCATATGCCAAACATGTTTGGCACATAAATACAAAGCATGAGAAAACCAGCTCCGCTGTCCTGGCAATGGTTTAAGAGCTGATGCCATAGCAGGAAAACCTGAGAAGTCAAACAGCAACACATTCAAAAGCATAATAGCAGTTTAATTATAAACTTGGCATTTTGTTCATCCCACCCAAGAGTTTATTTAGGTCATTCTAAGTATCAGGTCTTATTTCCACCCTCTCTCTCCAGGACAGATATGAACTTTTCAATTTACAGATTAGTACCAGTTTGCTAAATGTGTTTCCCTTGGCAGCTTGCTCAGCTTATGTAGCTCCAAAGGGAGGCTTTGCATTTCCCGACAGCCCTATAAACCACTTTTAGACTAAAGCCTGTGTTCTCTGGAGAGCAAAACAAGACATAGGAATTTTGGTACCAAGTGGACTATGTTAACAAGACACTCCAGATGAGGCTTACCCCTGTGTAATAGGCTGTAATTACAGCAACTCATTGGTCATTTATTGCCATGCAGGTATGGAAACAGTTTAAGAACTAGTTAAAAAAACATAATTGAGGTGAGGGGACTTTTTTCCAATAATTATTCCCTTTTTTCAACCTGCTCAACTCCCAAGCCCTAAATAAGTACAAAATTCCCTTTATTTCCTACAGCTTCACTCATTGTGCTACTGAAGCCACATTTAAACATCTGGGAAATCAGAGAAAGTACAAAACACCTCATCCTGTCATCAAAACGTGCAGTCAGATTTCACAATTGTAGTGAAATGTAGGAAAACAGCAGCAGCAACAGGTTTTCCCATTCCAGGGGGCTAGCACTGGCTATATCCACTGTTCTGCAGACCAGTTTAGGCAAAAAGGTGTGGACTATTGATGAAAAGAGTCTTAGATTTCAAAGACTGGATGCTATATTAAGAACCCAGAAAAAAGAATTATCTTTTCCTGTCACAAGAAAACACACTTAATCTTGTTTGAGATTCTTATCCCTAGAAGGAAAACACTACTACATATTTATGTACCCTTGACAGGAAATCCAGAGAAACTAACTCATTAAGCCTCTTCCTGATACAGGGACTTATTTGTTGCACCCTTTCTTGGTATTGTGAAGTTTTACACTCTTCCTACTACTAAATATACTGAGCTTGTATTAATTGTTTTCTTTTTCCATGGGAGTTTGGTACAGATTTCATCCAGAAGGTAAAAAAGCAGGATAACTTGACTACATCTTGAGATCCCCATCAGAAAGAAAATACACCCTCTGGGATTCCTCCACAATCATTTAAAGACAGAAAAAGGCTTTTCCTCTGCAGGAGATAACTGATGTCAATAACAACTGGTCTTACCTGCCATCTGTAAGCTTAAACCAGTATCCAGTTTGCTGCGTGGCTTCGTGCTGATAAACAAATAACAGAGAACACACACAGTGATGATGAAAGCAAAGAGGACCACTGCTGCTATCGACAGGCCCACGAGTGCTCCAACACTAATAAGAGAGAAAAACAAAGAAAGTAAGTGTACCACAGCCTGCAATGCTCATTAAAACAATAGTCAGAAAGATGTCTGGAGGTTACTGGCACTCACGTGGGGGAGTCACTGTGGATTTTACTGTAAATAGAAATTTGGAGCTCAATACTTAAGTAGCATAATTGGAATTATTTAATTGCCCTCAGAAGGGTCAATGTCATTACACAGCAGTTGAACATCTGGCCCTGGGTGACATTTCATGTTACCTATGCACACTACTCCTCAAATTGATTTATGAAAATCAGAAATAACTCAATGCAGTAACAGAGAGTAACCTTCCCCAAGTCGGTGCATGTTCCTAAATAAGCAGAACATCACATAAATATCACATGCACACACAAAGATGGATTCCAGAGCTCCAGGCAACCCATGCAAACTCCTTTTTCTTCAAACAACGTGACTATTAAAGCTATCTTTTCAGTCTGACATTTTTAAAGGCCTGTTTAATTTATTTAATTCAGAAGAATTTAGTATGCCTTCCACAGCTCTGAACACCAAAGTTTCTTAACCAGAACACAATCTTTTCTTTTTTTTTCTTAATAGTTAAAACTGTTATCAGAAGTAATACACCAGAATAACTATGATTACTGATCATCTTAATGATCACCCTCTGAAAACAAAGACAGCCCTTCAGCATGTCCTTTAGGTTCTACAGCAAATACTGTGGTGCTACATAGTCATCTAGAAAAGCCCTTGCTAAAACATTTTGCCATCCACCCATCTTTACCTCAAACACTAGGTGTTTCAAATCTACCCAGCAGTCCACATAACAGCCTATGGGCCTCAGGGACACAGGTTCAGGATCAGTCTTCTGACAGCAATGACATTAAACAAGCAAACTAAAGTCACTCTTGCCCACAGCTGTGGCCTCACTGGCAAGTAAAAAACCTCTGCATTAACAACCCACCCACCCCCAAAACAATGGTCTAGCATAAAACCAGGAATGAAGGCCTAGGGGTAACCCTGGCAGCACTCACACAGTTCTGAGCACACACACGATGCTAAATTTGGGAGAACCACAGATCCAACAGAACTCTCCCAAGTTACTTTCTACATACAATGAAGATATAGCCACACCACACAGCTCACTGATGTGATCTCCTGCTCTTACACCAAGCACCACATACACACTTACACTAAATAACAGCATCTCTGCATTTCTAAAGGCCTGACTGAACAAAAGGCTCCACTCTGTCAGCAGACTCCCCAGTGCTTCCCAATTGCTGTCCTGAGAGCTGCTTAGGGGGTCATCAACATTTCTGTCAGAGGATGCTCAGCATCACACACCTACAGTTATTTTTAGTCAACAAAAGTAGTCCATCCACACCAGCAACAGCTAGGAAAAACTTTATATTGGCTAAGCAGAGGTAGCATGATAGATGAAAAGGAAGCTCATGAGTCATCTGGATCCAAGTGAATCAAATGTTCTAATGCCATTGCTGCAATGATGTGTTGTACATGGTATTTGCAAAGCAAACAGATAAACATTCCCAGGAGACTGGAAAAAAAGACTTGCTGTTTTGGAAAACCATATCAGACTCCTGGAGATCTGTATAGCTAAGCAAAGCTTGGTTCCAGAACCAGGTCACCATGGTTCTATGGGTATCAATAAAGCATATTATATAAAAATCTATACACAGCCTGCCAGAGTTTTAATCAAATACCTAATATTACATGAAACTTATCAAAGGTACAGATTTGGAATGGATACTGTAATTCTATTCTATTAATTTTGTAAAATAAAACTTCAACAGTGACAAAAAAATAATTGTTAAACCCTTTAAAACAATGAGGAACATAAAAAGTGCTGACTGACCCTAACTGCATCACAGTTCAGTACAAACACTACATGGTCAGCATTTCTCCCCTTCCACTCAGCTCTGGAGGTAAAGCAGACACCACGATGATGGCATGTACCCATGCCAAGGGTGAGCCGAGCAGTGTTTTGCTCACTAGTGTTCTAGAGCCTTCTGTTGAATCTTGTACACCCCTGCCTTTGACTCAGATTACCTTCCCTGGTCCATGGGCCCCTGATTGCTGCAAGAGACAGAAAAAACACATCCTTCACTCTTCTCTGCTGAGGTCCGTTTTTCAAGAAATGGGGAAAAGGAACCTAGGCTACTCTAAAAAATATACGATACTATTTGACTTTAAATACCAGTTACAAAATGTCAGCTACAAATTGCTGGGAGATTCTCACATTCAACACACTACTTACACCAGACAAACTAGATTTAAATAATACACTAAATAACAGACAAGATAAATTAAATGGGTGAATGCTATCCAGTACTGTGGGCTCACTCTCAAGAGCCCTGAAGGAACCTGTATGTGAAACTGCAAAGCTGCTGGCCAAGGCATGCAATCCATCATTACATAAACCCACTCCGACAGACAACCAATAGCCTGGGAGTGGAACTCCAGCCTAGAACAGGGCTCTAGAGGGACCCCAGGAACTACAGACCAGTAAACCCGACCTCCACCTCTGGCAAGACAGACAGGTCTGTACAAAAAGAAAACCCAACAGGAATAATATCACTAAGCCAAGAGATAAGCACAATGCCAGGGCATTGAGTGTGTCTGGGTTGCACCTGACCCTGGCTGTTATCGCCAAGCCACAATGGCCAGGGTTGCCCTGCTCACCTTACCCAGGCAGGAGGGACAAGCCCTCTGACAGAGATGCCACTATTCCCATCCACCTCATTACCACGCTCTGCCCTCAGGAAGCTGCTGGCACTTGCTGCTTTCTGACAAAATCTTTCATTCAAGAGTGAGCATTTCTTTGAGGGGAAAACACTGCCTTGTTAACCTGCTGGAGTCTATGAAGCGTCAATAAGCAGATCGATGAAGGAACCCAGCAGACAGACTTAGATTTTGACCAAGCCCAGTACTGAAGGTGGGACTAAAAAGGCTGAACTGACATGGAAAAGGTTCTGTTACAGACTCAAGGCTACTTTAAAGAATAAAGAGCAAACAAAGCACATGGCTAAGTGGTCTCTTTTCAGTATAAATAAAAATCACCAGAGATCATTGCTGAGACTGATTTTGTTCATCCAGGACCTGGAGAAGAATGAAACCCATCTGCCTGATGATTCTAAACCCCTACAAGCAATCAAATGCTATGAGGGCAAGGAATGCTAGAGTGCTTGCAGAAACCTGAGTGAGCTAGCAAAAATGATGTAGATGAGCTTCAGTGTATATAAGGTAATGTATAAACAAAGAAAACCAAGCTTACATGACAATAAGCTCAGACCTGGCAGTTCTGAACTCAAAGTTTTAGAGCCATCTGAGACAGCTCACTAAAATCACAGTCAGCATGTACCAGCAGCCAAAGACATCAACCAAACATTAGCCACCCACATGAGGGATTTTGAGAGCAAGACTGAAGGCAGCATTTTGCCCCTGTGTAAAATCCTGCCATAGCCGTGGCTTGAGCACATGGCTCCAGGTTACGAGTCTTTAAGAGCAGTATTGTGCAATGAAAAACAGCATGGATGAGAGCCAACTAAAATGATCAGTGGGACACAGCATCTGCCTCAGCAAGGATCCGGAAGGACTAACCCTGTTCAGTTTGGAGAGGTGAAAGCTGGGAACTGATACACCAAATGCTACAGAATTGTGAACATTGTGTGAAAACTGAATACGTAATTGTTCTTAAGCAAAACTCACAATACTAATACTGGCGGGCGCTCCAGAAAACTGGTGGCAAACAGCACAAAACTGATAAAAGGATTTGTCTTCCAAAAGCAGGTAGTGATTGCTGCCACCGGGGCTGCAGAAGCAGACAGTAGACGCAACTCCAGAAAGGGATTTGGCAAAATCAGGGATACACAAGCCCATAAAAAGACACTGAAAGCACCAAGCAGAGGGGCACAAGCACCCCGACACAGCAGCGCGGACGCTGAAGAGTCTGAGGCAACCAGGCACCGAGAGCAGCCAGGCTGGCTGCGGGCAGCCCTCGTTGCCACTGCGGGGGATTCGGTGGGAGCTTAGATGGACCCTCGCACTGACCCAGGACAGCGTAAATCCGATTATCTGCCATCTTCCCAGGGGAAAGTTATGTAGTGCTTAACCTTACTACACACAGTGAAGTAGGTAAAGTCACTGGGAACTTGAGGCACGCAGCGCTTTACAGGCTCAGGCCCCTGGACAGCCGCTCCCCTCACAGCGAAAGGGCGGAGGGTCGTCCTGGATGCTCTGAACACGGGCACGGAACGTTTCCCAGTTCTTCCTTACACATGGAATTTCTTTCAGAAACCACCCTGGTGCAAGCAGAAGTCTCTTAGGGCAGCACTTGCAGCTCTACTGGCTACTCTCCGAGGGACAAAAGCAG
>VWZY01000528.1:78127-92901 GCA_013399075.1 Chloroceryle aenea
AGGCATCGGGGGTCCGCCCTTACCCATCAGCCTCGGGACAGCCAAAGCAAGGAGGTAATTAGGCGGGTTTACAGCTCGCTTGCGCTCAGGACCTCTTGGCTCTGTGTGGGGTAGAAACACCATAAAATATTTAACGTTTCTGAGAAGCCAGTCTCCTACTCTTTTCAGAGAGCATCTCCTTTTAGTATTTTAAAGGACTTTTCTTTACAAAAGTGAGGCCCAAGCAGCTGTTCAGTTACCTGTAAAGAGCCTATTCCGAGGGAAAGGTGGTCAGAGCTCAGCCCAGGTAACACACATACACATCACATGCACCCCTGCAATGTGATTTGGCTCCTGGAAAGAGGAATAAAGTCTTCAGGAGAGCAGGCAGTACATGCCACCCCCTCCAAGGACCTGGTTCTAAAGCATTCTCTCTAGAGTACAAGAGAGCCTGGATCAAGCACTTCACCACACAAATGACCTCCTCAAGGAAAAGTTCAAGTTTTAGAGAGAAATGGAGGCTGTACAACATCAATAGAACTATGCTTTAATTAATAAGACCACATTTTACAATTTCACTTCAGATCTTGTCTTGAGATGAACTCCAGGCAAATAGAAATTTCTTATCTTCTAGGCAACTACCAGGCAGCAGCAAGAGCCAGCAGTGACAGCAGCTTAGGGAAGGGTAACACCCTCACCAACCAGGGCACAGCCCTGCAGGATCAGAGCTGGGCCAGGCTGGTGACAGCATCAGACTGAATCAGCAGCCCCAGGGAAGGCAAGACACCGAGTCAAGTTCAGCAACCATCTAGGAACAAGGACGGGAGGCAAGTTACCTACAGTACAGGTCTTAAGCTCGTCCAAGAGGATCAGAAAGCAACCCAGGCCAGCAAGAGACAGAACTAAGCACAAGCAGATCTCCTACTACAGCCCTGGTATGAGCTTAAATGTGGCTCCTGGACCAATGAGCAGAAGGTGTGGCTGTGATAAGGGCACAGGTGATGCTGCTCAGGGCTCTAGGTGGCCATTAACAGACCCTGCTGCCTTTCAGTGCTGCATACAGCCCCCTACATTAGGGTGTTAATTGTACTTGTTAAGAAATATAAATATTATTCTGTTGCTTGGTTGATTTTATTTAAGTACAATGTTAAATGTTGTAGCTTTGGACACCGATTCAAGACTTTGTGAGGTTATCAATACTGTGTTCAAAAGGAAGACTTCATGTAAGTGCTATGACTTAGCAGGATGAAGGAACTTCTAATTCCAGTCTAATAGGTTTTTCTTCTAATAGCTATTTTCTTCCCAAAAAACTTAAATTCCCATCCTCATTTTTCTTTCTGATGCTCCTTATCCCTGAGTTGTTTTGTGGGTTTTTTTTTCTGCCCATCTTACCCTTTTTCTTTCCCTTTCTATTGAGGTCCTGTTCATACCAGAATTTGACAACCATGGCAAAAAGAGATTCATCAGAGAATCAAATACAGGAGTAGTTCAATTCATCTTTTCAACTGAATATTCCCGAATTAAGCGTTGAAGAGATGTTTAGAACAATCTCCATTGTTTTTGTATTTCATATTGTTATTTTAGCTTTGGAGATTTTTATTATTTGGAACTCAGATAACAATTTTCTATTTGGAAATATTAATACACTGAGTTTGAACAAATTAAATTTCTTATCACAGTTTTATGCTCAGTCTTGGGCAATTTTCCACTTATTGAGCATAGGGCAGATCTGAGTTGGAGTTGGGGTGAGGGTAGATTCTCTCTCCAAGCCTTATGAAGCTTGCCATTGAAGAAGGCTGAAATGTTATGAAGTGGTAAAATCTTTTTTCATCAATCAGTAAGTTCATTTATATTGTGCAATTAATTTGTACTTGCCATGATTCTTGGGTGATGATAATTAACATGCACTGTTGTTCCAATTCTTTGGAATGATTTATATGAAACATTAGAAATTAACTTTGTGTTATCTACCTGGGTGAGTGAATTAACTATATTATTGCTATAGGATGGAGATAAAAAAAGCATTCCTTTTTTTTTATGAGACAGTCATGAGCAGAACTTGAAGTGGGAGAGGGAGGCTCTTCACTGACCAGTGGATCCCATGCATAGTCTTTTATGTCAGAAGAAAACCATATCAGCTTGTTTTCCCATTCTGATTACAAAATACAGACCTCTTCTTCCAGTAAGAGCCAGTGTTTTGGACCTCATAAAACATTGCCCTCTCTCTCCACTATTGCCAGTATCAATTTAAGTTATTACACAGATGCCTGCAAGAGTTCTCTCTGCTGAGAAACTAACACACATCAAAGACCTTTGCAGACAGATGTAAATAACAGATGAATTAACTAGGTAATTCAGGAGCAGCTTTCAGAACTGTATCCAAAACAGGATAATTCTGTTCTCTGAGTGCTGAATTCATCCTTTTAAATGTGAGTCTCTTTTGCAGTGAAGCTCTAGCTCTGCCAAGCCTGGTAAAACCTGACAACTTTCTCAGATGCCTGCAACCCAGACTCTTCTGCAAGTCCTTAACTAACTGACTTGTACTCATACTGGCTTCCAAGAGGTTGCTGTGGCTGTACTTAAGCCCCTTTTCAAAATACCCAGTGCCATGCAACAGTGTCTTTGGCTTTCTATTTCTTTTAGCTGTTCTCAAACCTTCCCAATGAAGTCACAAACATAAATATAAACATACTGTACTGTGCAATAATTAGAACAGTAACAGTTCTTGTAGTCATTAAAAATAATTGCAATCTTCATTGAAACTACAATTAATGTGAAAAACATTCAGTCTCTTATTTAGTTATGCTGACTTCACACTGTAAAGGGCTAGAAGTCAGTTTAATTTTCCAGAAAATTAAACAGACTTCTCTGACTGGATACAGCTTGGAGCAAAGGGGACTTGAGGAAGAAACTAAACCTTATCTTCTGATTCAGCCATGCAGTTTGGAGACAGCTCAAAGTGAACTGTACCTATGCACTGACCGCTACTTAAGAGCTGAGAACAAACATTCATATTAACAGTTGTGGAACACATTTCTACCAGCCAATCTTCTAAGAAACAGAAAATTAATTGCTAACTACCATTAAGAGCTGTCTGGACCAGCAATAATCCTCAGACCTGCATGGAAAATTTTATTTAAGAGCATAATCTAATTCTTCATAGGCAAACAGCTGCATAAATAACCTTCAAAAGTAATCTGTGGCAAATTGTGCAATTATACAAACTTCTCATGCCACAGTGGTGTAACTAGCCCCGATTAGGAGCAGCAGCTCAAGCTGACATCAGGGTTAGTGTAGACAACATGCTTTATCACACATGAGTATTAGGCCCCTCGGGAGGGCAGGTGACAGCGTAAGGTTCAAAACTGAAAGGGGAACAGAAGTTTAAGGGGTGAGTACTTGCAGTACAGTGAGCTGCTGTCACTCAGAGGACTGAAAAAGAGGGACTGGTGCTAGGAGCATTAGAAAGAGGAATATCTGCTCTAGCACTGTGCTATCTGACTCTGGTGCATTATTCAGGGACTGAAATCTGTTGAAAGGATATAAATCTTGAGTTCTGCTCTCAGTTCAACCGATGTACCGCTGTAAGCAAATTTCTTTCCCAGTTTGTGTTTCAGTTTAACTCTGTGAACTCGTGATAATTATAGAGTTGTCTGACACTTGCTTGCGTTTGTGTTTTGAGATCCTCTCTGAAAGTGAACACATGTATAAAGTACCATGATTTTTTCATGCCACTCTACAGCCTACCAATTTTTCTGGTTATTTTAACTGTCTTTCACACACATTATTCTTTAACTGAATTCCCCGCGTCAATACACAGTATAGATTTTGCCTTTATGTTGTCTTTTCTTTGCTTTACAGAGCTAAATAATGAAGAGGAGAAAGTAATTTTGAGCATCGGGAAGTAAGAAGAGATTTCAGTCAAAATGTAAAGGACGAGGGAGAATCTGTGAAACAGAGTGAAGTAGGAAGATTTAAGGGTCAACACTGGTAATTTTGAGGTGAGGATGGAGCTTTCATAAGGAGTCTGTGTTTCTATGTGTAATGGCCTCAGTATCTACAGTCTTTTATATGCTGTTACTGGTAAATATTTCAGAATAATGGCTCACTTCAGCAAATTTTACCTTTTTACACTTTATCTAGAAACAGAATAACAATATAAATATATTTTCCAACAGTGAACCTAACCAAATAATCTTGACTGCAGTTTGTCTTTGTGGAGTAGATTTCTTTTCTTTTTCCTTTTCAGAGGGGAAAATTAACTTTACTCATCTGAACTTTGAAATGGCATGCTCCTTACTTTTCAGGCATTTAAAATGTGACATTGGATCAATCATTTAACTTCACTTTTATTTACTCTGCTTATAAAATATAATTATTTGTGATTTTAGAGTTACAATGATATGTTATAATGCAATTTCCACTTAAATTACTACTTACATGTTGTAATGCAATTTCTACTTGAATGGAAGGATATAAATTTTAAAGGATTCTAGTAAGTATGTAAATTCTGCATGTAGAGATGATTATGGGGATAATTCTGAAACTGAGTTACTCAATTTCAGTGAAATTAGAAATTATGGGCCTATTACTTCAGACCATTTAAGCAGGATATCCATCAGAGACAGAACTTGTCAAACACGTCAGTTGCTTGATCTTTTCAGCATTGATTTTACATTAACAGACAAAATAGAAAATTATAGATTCCTAGGCTTATAATGAATTGTCACTTTCTTTCACAGTTTGAATCTGGAAACTATCTGAAACTAAAGATTAAAGAAAAAGACCTTCAGGAAACAGGTATGAAACACTCACTTCCAGATACCATCTTCTAGATAACACCTTCCCACTATTTTCACTGTAAACTTGAACTGAAGCTTACTAATTTCTTCATTTGGTTCAACCTTTTAGACCAGTAATTTAGATTTAGTCCTATTAAGAGTATTTTTTAAAAGTCAAATGCTGATTTGTTACAAATTATATCAATATTAGAAAAAATATTTTTGTGTACTTTGTCTCGAAGTCCTTTCTCTCACTTGGCCATCATAGAGAACTTTCATTCTAGTTTACAACTGAAAGAGGTTTGGATATCAGTAGCAGCAATAACTCCCTCCTCTTTAATCCCCCCACAACTCCCAGACAACTGTCTTTATATTTTGGGTGCAGGGGGAAACACTGTCTATTGTTAACAGTTCTGCAGCAATTGAGAGGTTTTTTACAGGAGCCTGTTTACAATTGCTGCTTATCTTACCAGACTTTATTGTTGGGGCAGAAGTTTTCTATCTTGACTCCTGCTAACTGTGTTTTTAAAGTTGTATTCAGGACTGTGTTGTGTAGCTAGAAGTCACGGAAAGGAGACAGGCTGAATGAGAAGTCTAAAAAGAGAAACAGGGACACCCGTGGAAGGGCTGGTAGAAGGGAGAGGCAAACAAAGAAATAGAAGGGAGGTCTTGAAGGCTAAGGTGAAGGGGTGCCCACCCAATAAGACAGGAATTGAGTGAAAGATGTTAAGGCCAAAGGTTTGGACTCTGAGATAGGGTTGGACTCTTTCAGGTAGGAAACTGGAGCTGGCATGAGAAATGTAAGAATGAGGGGCTGGGATTTGGTAGTTAAAGAGAACAGGGCTAGGATGAAGAGATGGCAGTAGGAAAGAGTGACCAGTGGCAAAATGAAAGGAAAGGGCAAAAAGGACCAGGCTTTGGAGTAAGAGGAAGAAGTCTGTGCTCACTAGAAGTCAATTACCTAAGAAACCTGGAATAGCACCCAGGAATCCTGCTTGTCTCCCTTCCTTTTCTGTCAGCAAGTATGTTTAAATCCTGTGGGAACATGAGTGCTTCATTTAGTTCTCTTTCACACAGAGGATGACTTAAAGAAAAAAAATCACTGTTATTTATTTCACTAATCCATGTAGCAAAGTTCTGTATGACAGCTTGAAATATTTCAGATGATTCGTGTGGTTGCCAATATGAAATTATACTCTTGCTTTCTCTATTTGTTTTCAAACATAAGAAAATACATGTACAAAATCCCATTCAAAGAATATTAGGTGACTCAGAATTTAGAAATGCCAGACTTACAGTTAAGGATATGATCACATACTGTTTTTTTAAGA
The DNA here is from genome assembly GCA_013399075.1 of Chloroceryle aenea. NCBI lineage: Eukaryota > Metazoa > Chordata > Aves > Coraciiformes > Cerylidae > Chloroceryle > Chloroceryle aenea. The sequence goes on from VWZY01000528.1 coordinate 84,219, forward strand.
GATTCTGTCTCATTTGGCAATGGAGCTTTGAAGGATTTTATTTTCTTACTCTTTTCTAATGCATGGTCAAAGGTTTATCTACTGCATGTTAACCATAGCTACTGTGAATACAGAATTCTTTCAGTTGTGTTCTTCTGAAAATAGTTATGACTGCTTCAGAGACACTAAATAATTTTTCCAATGGCCTGTGAGATGAGGAAATGGGGTATTTATCTATTTTGCAGATACATACCTGTATTTATTACATACCTGTCCCTACAACCTGACTCCAGATGTCTATTGCGTGTCTCAGTAGTTTTTCTTCTGTTAGGAAAGCTGGGGAGACACTGACTATCTGTAAAATGCATGAGGTCCTTGAGCAGAAAATTACAGGAAAATTCAAGGTATTGCTTCCAGTTGCTACAGCATTTTATTAACATGCAAACCCATTATTGCTAACCTTGGAAATGGGGCTTTAATAGAAGTGTCAGTTTAAACTCGTTATTGATGGCAGTGCTCTAAATTTGATGGAGAAGTCACACAGTGTATTCCTCCTTGGTTGATGTATTACATATATTTACAGGAAGACAGGAATTTGGACTTTTCACTTCTAATATTGTTGTTGGTCACAAGCAATGACATGCCTTTCTTAATTGTTTTTTTCTGACAGAGCTTGAGTATTATTTTCTAGATGCAAAAGCTTATTTTTATTCTTCTTTTCTGGTGCTGAAGGTGAGTTTGTTTTCCATATTTGGAGCACTACTTGATTTGAGGCAGCTGTACGGAGAATCAATTTCCATAACCCTTCTGCCTTTGGCTGAAGTGAGAAAGCCTTATTCAGTTTCAAATCCCTTTTCATTTTACACATTATCTCTTGGGTGCAGAAATTTTGAAAGCCTGACTGCTACAAGAATAGCCCTTATCTCTGGAAACTCTCCAGGCTTTTGGGCAGAATGTGAACGAGATCATATCAGCACATGTAAATATATACCTTTAAGTGTCAAAACCTTTGTGTGCTTTCTTTCAAAGTAATGCAGTGTTGTCTCATTGCTTGTATTTATGTCTTGCATCAGTTATTATAATAACTTTTAAAGTAGTCATCTTCCACATGAGAATGAAAAAGGGAGAGAAAAAACAAGTGTACTGGTTCTCTGCTGCGAGGCTATGCCACAAGCAAACCTGGCCTGACAGGAGAGTGCTGAGCATTCACTACTTTTCCAGAAATAATGTCTGGTTTCCTGCTGCAAGTCTGTTCCTTTTAGAAAGTAAACCTTTCAGCTCAGAAACCAGGGGCTGAAATTTATTTAGAATAGTGGTAACAAAGTCAGTCCCCCACCAAGAAGTCACTTTTTGATGAGTCACCATCTAGTCCAAGAGTCATTACCCAACTATTCACAAGAGTTAATTCATGCAAACAGGAAAGGAACCAATAAGTGGAATATCAGTTATAAGAGTTTATGTATATATGATTTTTTAAAACTTATTTTGGAAGCTATTAAAGTATACCAGCTAAGATTCCTAACAAAACTATATTGGTAGTGAGGTGCTAGAAGCAGAACTGAATGCTTTTTCAAACTTTTTAACTGCATTGTTCCCCAGATGCTGTGACATAAGATGATTTTTGTTCTGAAGAACAGCATATTTCCTGTACTTCTGTCATTCAAGCTAATAGAGCTGCAAGAAAGTGAATCTATAGCTGTCTGTTAGTGATGTAATACACAAAAAATGTCAAATCTTTATAGATACTAGGCACTCGGCCTTCCAGCACATCTGTGTAGCTATTGCTAATGTACAGCTTTGTTTCTTGGTTTATGACTTCTGTTCCTATTATATTGTATTTTTTAAACACCAGCCACCATGTAAGATGTGGTTTCATGCACTCATTAATTAACCTGCAAATATTCTGTGTAGTATTATCAACTCTGTTCAATGAGAGACAAATAAGATTATAGTCTGATTAATTCACATGCTTAGTATCAGAAAGGAGCCATTTACAATGCAAGATGCAAAGTCCAACACTGATAGTACCTGGTCTGGACATCACATAATGCAGAAATCTGCAGCAGCTCTCACCTGCAGTGCTTTAGTGCATACATAATGCTCTCAGAAGAAAGAAGAAAATGATGTGTTTTTGACAAAGCACCTAGTCTCCAACCAGGAGTTCAGAGTATGGCTTATTTGGAAGGACCAGATGCATTTCAGCCTAGTAGATATTATTTTAAACAAGCATTCTTCAGGAGGATTTTCAATACATATTGAAGTGCTTAGAAATGATGTTTTGGAGGATATAAAATAAGCAGATACAGGTATTCACTGTAAGACTTTGAGAGTGGGAGAACACTGGAATGGGCTGCCCAGAGGGGCAGTGGAGTGTTTGTCTCTGGAGACATTCAAAACCCTCCTGGACACGTTCCTGTGAGGCCTGCCCTAGGTGAACCTGCTCTGGCAGGGGGATTTGACTACATGATCTCCTGAGGTCCTTTCCAACCCTTACTATTCTGTAATTCTGTGATTCTGTGACTGGATGCACAGTAAAGTCAGTTGATTTTTGTTCATTGATGTCATCAGGAGCAGTTACGGAGCTTGTATATCTGGTACAGAACTAAAGGAAGAGCATATCTTAGGACAGACTCATGAGAAATTCTTTTACCTTGATTCTGGGTAACTGGATTTCAGCTACATTAGTGGAATGTTTTTCTCTAGCAGAAGCAGAGGAGGAGGGTGGGGCTCATCTCCTGAGTTTTATGTCACAAAATCATGGCCAGAGCACTCTTTGAGAGCCAAGTCAGAATGATTCCACCAAGTAAGAGTAATCCATTTTGCTAAAATCAAATTACCACTACTCTTGGAACCAAACTAGAATGATCTTCTTCCATCCTGTATGAAGATAGGATTCTCCCTTCAAAACATTAACAGAAGCATCTTAAATATCTCTTTTATCCTCTCTGTCCTGATGCTAATAGAGAGAGAGGGAAAACCAACAGTGATTATGAACTAAGCCAGAAGAGAAAATAGAAATGGCTTTGAATTATTACACCTTTCATTGGACCCCTTTTCTTCCTTTCATCTGTGGTGTTATGACCTACTAAGAGATGTTTTAAGACTACATTATAATAGGTATGGTGCTACTTTGTGGAGTGAAGCTTTCAACTCAAGTTATGTCAGAAAGAGACATCATGAAAAGAATCAAAAGAAATGGTCAGAGGGGTAAGGCTCGAAAAGCAATTAATTTTTTAATTGCAAGGTTGAATTGTCAGATAACTTAATCAGACCAGGTTAAGTAGTCACAAGGTGGAGAAATTTTCTGGTAGATGAGAAGTCTGCTTGCCATACTTGCAGCAATACAGCTTTTTACTAGTGACTGATAATAAAAGAACACCTCCCCTTTGTAATCTTCCTCTGGCATTGAAATCATTTACGCTGAACTTCCCACCTGCACGTGCAATGATCCCTTTCCACTCCATACAGCTTCACACCTGAAACTCAGGGAAGGTTTATCCCTTATCAGCTGGCTGTCTATCACTGTTCTCTTCTTAAATATTTTTTTTAAATCTGTTTTATGTTTTTTTTTTTCTATTTAAATTATTAGAATTATATTGATTAGATGCTTATGGAATGGATTATTTATATTACATTCATTTTAAGTCAGTTCTTTGAAAAGTTTTGGTTTTCTGAAGCTGTTTCAATGAACTGTTCATTCCCAGTTTCTTAATCTCGGGCTTGACAAATACATTTTCTGTGCATGCAGTTAATAACTACTAGAAATGGTGTCCTGCAATTCCTGGTATTCAGTAAGACAAAATGTTTCATATAATTCAGAGACCTCATCTTGAAGTTTTACTCAATTATATATTCCTCTTGACTTCAGTATAGCTACATTCAGAAAAGATTGGCAGCTTCTGAAGCTAGCAAGACTGTTTTGTAATTAGGCGTTGCCCATTTTTTTTTAACCAACCTGTTCCCTAAGTTGAAACTTGCAGAAAAATATCTGTTTTGACAAAATTCACAGTATCAGTTTTCAAGTTTTAAAATCATCAAAGCTTTCTATACTGGCATTTAGATTCTATTTCTTAATTTGCAATTATTTTCACTTCTATTTTCTTTATTTTTAAAAGTTTGAAAATACAAATATCAACTTTGAAACATTTCTCATCAATTGTATCCAAAAAAAAAATGTTTAACCAAACTGACAGTTTGGGGTTTACTTTTTTCTGTCTGGATTTGGAAGAGGAATCTTCAAATGTGAAATGCTTATGTGACAGGAAAACTTCTCCCTGCATATCTCTAGTGGATAGTGGTCTCTCCAGAGGACAGTAAAGTACTAGTAACAAAATAACCTGTATCTTGAATACAGCAGTAATGACAAATCAGAATGAGTGGCATGATTCTAATTAAGGGCTGGGGAAGCTGATTTGTAATTTAAACTAGGAATTCAGCAAGCTCTTTAATTACAAGAACAGTTTGACTATTGTGCCCTTTTATAAAGGATGGATGAACGATCTGTGGGTTATGGACATTCTTGTTGGCAGTTGCTCTTTATAATTGTCAGATTTACTTGCTTGCTAAATAATAATATAATGATTTATCATATAATTCAGATGAAGGCATTAGTTATGATGAAATGGCAATGCCTTTAGGGAAATGGCAAAAAAGACAGAGGACTATTTTATATAATACAATAGTATCTTTCTTACTGTGTCTTTCACTTCAAGAAACTAAAACTACAGCTCCCTGAAGCTAGGATTTCTGTAATTTCTCTCTGATGAGGAAGAGTTCCGGGGAACTGCATTTATAGATTAGGTGTTACAGAATTCTGTTCTTCAAGAAATTGTAATTCTGTCCTTTTTCTTGTTCTGTATTACTATTATTTCCTTGTTATTATTATTGTTCCGTCAGTGAGTGCTTAGGAAACAGTCTGTCCCTGACTCTGTGGATGCTGTTATTGCTGTTTGAGTGGGGAAAAAGAATCCATGTCAATCACCTTTCACAACCAACTTCCATGTCTGCGTACCTTCCAGAATACAAGCCTGCTTGCTTAAAATGCAATGATCCTTCAGCTGTCCTCATTTTCTGGAATGACTTTAGAAGATCTTGTTGAGTGGGTATCTTGCAATGCTTTGAGATAAAGTGGCATGCCTTATCTCTCAGGCCTGTAGATTGACAGCTTGGATCAGATTTTCTGGGCTAAGAATGGAAAGTTACTGGGGGCTGACTTCAGCTCCTGTGTAGAGACATCTGGAAAAGATCAGCCATTATCACTGGCCAGGCCAGTTGTTGCCTATGCTTAGATGTTGCAGTGTTGGATAAAAGATGTAGCTGAGTTTTGTTGTTTCTCATCCTGTATTGTGGGCATCACTACATTTGTGAGCTGGCTGGGTAGATGAGTTAGTCGTGTAGCATTAGATCACAGTCATCTCTGTGGTGATGTTCAGGTGTATGTCTCTGCTATGGAGCTTTAATATGGTTTAGAATTAGTTCTCATAGCTCTTGGTGCTTTCATTATCTCATCCATCAAAAGGTTTGAAAACTCCTTTGTGTTTTGTCGGTGATGTTTTCACTCTAGGATCTGTTAGTCATGTCACAGAGAATACCTGGTTTCTCTGCTTACTCAGTTCTCTGTAACTGAGTAAGAAGTAAGCTTGTTGAATTTTATTTGGCTCTCCAAGCAGCTGTAGTATAAACTTGTATGTGTAGAGGAGTAACATGCTTAATTTAATAATGAAAATGTTTCTGTTAACTTCAGAGAGAGTAGTTATGTGCTTTAAATCATGTGCTGGTTCAAATTTGTTGTTCTTTCAAAGCTTGCATATGTAATATTTACCTTCATTCTGCTTAAATTGCCAAACTTGTAAGAACACCAATTCTAACAGTCATCAGTATTAAGTTATTGATAGCACTCGGGCAGCTGCTCAGATTTCAGACTGCAAAACTTCTTAGCTCATACCAATATAACAACACTAACAATTACAGCTTCATAATTATTGACAGAAAGCCCTTGAAATTCTTGTCAGCAAGAATTCTTTTTATCTCACCAAAACCACAAATGTACAAGTTCCCTGCTCTTAACATCGGAATGCTTTAAGAAGAATCTGGTTTTGGCCAGTTGCAGTAGCATTGACAAGTGAAAGCTTTCTTGTGCTTCATAATGCCTTTAAAATCAGCACAAACAATATTTGTCCATAGAGTAGAAACCCTTTCCAGTTGATCATTGTCACTATATCTCTTCAGACGTCTCATATTTGTCTAACAGAAAATTCAAGATCATATCTATGTAAATCCAGGGTTCTGTTTGAACTTGGAAACCCAAAATTGAAATAAATAGGGCTTAAAAATGCCTTTCAAAGCATGGTCTGGGCTCATCCAGGCTTCAGTTATAAAAGAGAAACACACTTTCTAAGGAGAAAACTTTAAGCCCTGCATCACCAGCTAACAGCATGCTGGGGTGTTGTATCAGTATCAACAGACAAAGAAAAGGAAACAGTCTACAGAATAATAAAAGACCTTTTTTCTAGTAGTTGGATACTCTGTCCCAGCACAGTATCATCTCGGCCTGATTTTTCTTTCTTTGCAATATCCTTGGTAACCATTGTCTTAAGAGTCATTCATGTAAGAATAGACTAAATGACTGAATGGACTGCAGAGTTCACTTTTCTCACCATCAGAGGAGAAAAATACAGACATATTCACTGCCATGAGCACCAATCACCCGTACTCTTGAGATACACTGCAGGTGAGAAGCAGCTGATATAGCCTGGAACATGCTTATTAATATCAATATGACCTGAACATTTCTGTGCCCCATTTATCCCAAAGATTCTTTGATTGCAAACCATCTTTTCATTTCCTTCTCATTTCTACTTTCTAACTTGATCTCTTTTTTTGCTTTTGTGCTTCTGTTACTGCCCTGCGGGGTCTTTCTGCAAATCCTAAACTATCTCTAGCTCTTACTTCCTTAGATTTCTCAATAGAATGAGTCCAAGACTTCAGGAGACAGCAGCTGCTCAAGCATGGGAACTACAGTGTACTCCCAGACCAACTCTTTTATTTCCGATAGTTCTTCAGAACTTTTCTTTCCCTTCTTGTTCTGCAAGCCAGTGCATGCCATGATACTTGCCTTTGATTTCAGCTAGACCCTGTTTGGATACTGAAGAGCTGTAATGGCAGTGAGTGGAAGAAGTTCTTATCATGCTCAGGCCAATTAAGACTTATTTGTGCACTTGGGCACTGACAAGTAGATGGACAAGTATTGTTTGTGCTGTTTTCAAAGGCATTATGAAGCACAGTAAAGCTTTCACTTGTCAGTACTACTGCAGCTGGCCAAGACCAGATTCTTCTTAAAGCATCCCAAGGTTAAGAGCAGGGGACCTGTACATTATGTTTTTGGTGAGATAAAAAGAATTCTTGCTGACAAGATTTTCAAAGGGTTTCTGACAAATAATAATGAGGCTGTAATTGTTAGTGTTATTATTTTGGTATGAGCTAAGAATTCCTGCAGTATGAACAAAACCTGAGCAGATGCCCAAGTGCTCAATTTGAAAAAGGTGCCATTGAACATTTGTAACATTAATGTGGTCCTAAGCAATGTAACATCCAGTAAGTAAATATTTGAAAAATTATTTCCATGGAAAAATGTTGATTCTCTAATGTTTGTCTGTACATACAGCAACATCAGATGGTGTTAGAAAAATCAATTTACCATCAGTTTTATGAGACAAGAGTAATTCTTCTAAGGCAAAATTCTAATAGGAGAAATAAGTAGCCCTTTTGTATAGATTCTGGCCCTACGGATGTTCAAATGGCTACTTAACTGGCATCTGATAATCATTACTGGGTGAAAAAAATGAAGAAATTATTCTCATAGCTTTTGGAAAATTTTTACAGGTGCTTTGTCTTCACATTTCTTTCATTTAAATGTTATAGGTGTCTTTTTCCCATGCCTTTCTTAACCAACTTTCTAGGCAGATGAAATGAAATATATTTGGCCTTGGTAACTAGAAGACATATATTGATGTAAGCTGGCCTGGTTTGAAGGTGTCTGGTTTGGCCCCCTTCCAAGCACATGCCTTAATTGAATCATGCACTTTTGATACTTTATTTTTTCATTCAGCACATGATCAAAATATGACAACAGAATTGTAAATGTCAGTGAGATCCCAATCGGGAAATTCTTATTATTCTGAGCCTTCTGAGTTCAGGTACATGAACTGACTTCCTGTAGTGTTATCAACAATTAATAATTTGAAATAGGAAAGAAACAATTGCTGATGAGTTCTTTTTTCCCAGAAAGGTCAAACTGAATTCAGTTGGAGAAGAAAGTTTCAAGTACTTTGGCCATGGTAACCTGCTGCTTTCTATATTCATGGGATGATGAATATAGATTCCATTGGTCATGTTTTCCCTTCCCTTCTCTGTCTACTCTTTTGGAATGTCAAAAGACTAACCCCAGCTCTAATTCTCAGTAAGGATGTAATTAGCATGCTGGGATTTTTGAAAGTCATAATTCATCTTTCTTCTTCAGGATGATTTTCCGTACAAGTTCTGTAACATAAGGTCTTATTTCTTCAACAGGGACAGTAGAATCCCAGGCCTTTACTACTTTTCCATTGGGGTCCACCAGGTATTTCCAGAAGTTCCAGGTTGGTTCTTCTCCTGTAGAATCTACAGGCAAGAACAAAAAAAAAACAAGAAGAAAAAAGACAAACAC
>VWZY01000531.1:0-26479 GCA_013399075.1 Chloroceryle aenea
ACTTGTCACTGCTCTCCATCAGGGCTTTGAGCCATTATTATTATTACTATTGATATATTTTATTTTAATTACTAAACTGTTCTTATATCTTATATGTGGGTTAAACCACAACATTTGCAAAAGCAGTTTACAAATTAGTAGAAAAATAGAAGCTAGTGGTAGTTACCTCTTAAAGCTTGTGTGTCCAGGTTGTTAAACAGGACAAGTTTTACTGAGGACAGGAGAAGCTCAGCTGCTTTATGGAAGCAGAATCATCATAGCAAAAGAAGGAGCTGTGCTTCCTGAATATAAATATGTGTTTTGTTTAAAATCTTGGGAAAATGCAACCCTAATTGCAAATCCACCCACTGTTAGTATCCCATCAACATCAAAGAATTCTGGGTGAGCAATCCTTTGAGACACATCTTTAAGTGCTGTAGTTGACCCAGTTGCTCAGAACACAATAGATTTGTACCAAATCTGAAGGTTGGAATAGAGCACACCATGTTTTGGCTTTTTTCAGGTAAGGGTTTCAGTAAACCATCAAACCACATCAATATGGTGGTTAAGGTCTGCAGCACAGTCAGCCTGTAGTTTTGTCTTCCTCAGTAAAATCCCAACATGTTTGGATTTCTGCACCCAATCTCAAAATTGTATCTCTACCAGAGAGTGGAAACCCACTGATTTCAGTGAGGTGCCAACACTGCACGCGTGGCTTTGTCGTGTTTGTCTCTGTGTCACCGAATGACCCTCAGAATTTATAGGAGTTCTTTATCAGCAAAATCCCTCTACATTCATATGTCATTTTTTTTCCCATCTGTCTAGAGCTCACCTTGCTAATCAGTGCTTTGCAATGGTTCTGTCTGGCTGCAGTAACATTGCTGAACTCAGTGACTTGAGCTGATATTTTGCAAACAGAGCACCCAGCTTGGGTATCAGCTTCCACACGTACTCCGCAGTTTGTGCTTATTTATGGCATCTGATATGACAGTGTTTCACTTTACTGGGATTGTACATTCTTCTCTTCCATTTACTTTTGTCATTTTTTCCTCTTTATGGTTTTTTTTTAAAGTCACTTGCACAGAATCTCTCTCCATCCACCTTCTGAAGATGAAAGTGCTCTCAGCTGAGTACCTCGTATTGGAGGCTCGCTTTCCGTAAAAGTTCCACAGGATTCTTTGGCAGCTGGTGCAGTCAAGAAACAATTATGCCAACAAACCTGTTCTGAGAATAGCTGTAGAAATTGCATTCTGTCCCAGTTTCTGACAGAAACTTCCCTTCTAAGGATATAAAATTGCTCAGTTCTGATCTGTCTCAATTCTCCAGCTCTAAGGTGGGAATAGCAACATTTCCTTTCCCTGGTGCTTTCTCCATCTCTTTAGATTAGAAGCACAAAAGGGACAATGGCTGCTTGGTGATGTTCTAGGGTAGCTGCTAATGTAGGGTTTGCTTATCTTGGTTAGTATTAATATACATAAAAATAATGCTTTCCAAGGCAAAGGCCGAGGAGTTTGAAGTTTCATAGTGTTTGTATCATTGTGCTGCTTTGCTGTGTCATGCTAATACTGGTGTCAGGCATGTCCTCAGAGTTCTTCCTAGCCTGCTTCTGGTATGGTGTAGTGCTGTGTAGCCCTCAAGCCTGCAACTGAAGATGACCTTTCAGATGTGTCAGCTCATCTTAAAAATATTTTTTTGTGTCTATTTAGAAGGAGGGTTTCATTGTGACTTAGTTCTTGTTGCAGACTAGGCCACTGTTGTTCCTCAAGAGTATTTCTATACTGCTCAGCTTTCCATTTTGCTTGGATATTTCTGCATCCTGAATAGTGAGAACAGCTGCTTGGGAGGTTACATTTCCTCTTGGCAGGAAAAAAAAATAAAGGGGGGGTGGGGAAGAGTGAACTCTTGGTTTAAAAACAAACTCAACCAACCAAACCAACCAAAACCCAAACAAACAATTGAAAACAAAACCTGCCAAACTTCACCAGCACGTTCTCTGAAAAAAAATTAATTTTTACATTCCAAAAAGGTATTGGTCATCTGAAATGGAATGCTTTCCAACATAAACATGATGTGCACAGAATTCAGGAAAGTCTGAACATCTATTTCTGGGGTAGTTTTCAATCTTTTTCATCTAAAGAAATATGTGAGCTGTTGGTCATTTTAGAACTGGCTGGCAAGCCCCTTAACCCGAGATTCATGCTTTTAGTTTCTGTGCTACTGGGAGGAGAGTGTTTGTGTCTGAAGGAGTTCAGCTGAGTACTAAATTCTCCTCTGGTATTGAAAGTGTGACTAGTGGCCACTTAATCTCTTTTATTCATGTTAACCATCTGCAGTATATCCAGTTTGCTGGGTTTGTAAGATACTTGCTTTGTTTTTAAGCAGCTTTGGGCTATAGGTTAACTGATGTCTTTATAGAGTATCTGACTACAGTCTGCTGAAGTGAAATTTGTGGCTCAGATGTGTCTTGTCCCTTCATATCATAAGCAATTCACCATTTTTATGATTTTACTCCTACCCTGACCCTAAGGAAAAAAAAAGTCTGTAGATCACTTGCAGTCTGAGCCTTGTGGCTGGCAAGGTTCTTTCCCTGCTAATTACCAGACCTGTTAATTCTGTTGTCAGGTTTGACAGTCGAGAGATGGTGCCTAAAAATGTCCATTTCCCACCAGCAGAGTGAAGAGTTAAGAGCAGGACTGTAAAAGGCTTAAAAGCAATTTTGGAAGGGTTTCTGCTTTTCTCCCTGCAAGACTGCAGGATTCCAGCAATATTCTGTTTTCAGAGGAGAGATCAGCTCCTGTTTACTGAATACCCTGCAGGGAGGATGACCTGTGTGGTGAGGGGCTCGCTGAAGTTTTGACAGGTTATTTACTGAGATGCCACTTCAGAAATACAGCACAGTAACTTAGAACAGGTGTATGGTATGCAGCTTTCTGCAAATGAGTAACTGCATGGCTATTTTGTGGCAATAGTACCAATTATCTTTCAGTAACATGACAAATAATTTTAGCCAGCCCTGTAAGTGGTGAAATTAATTCATGGCTAAATTTATGCCAGGCATTAAATTCTAGATTTGACTAAAACACCTTTGCATCTGCAGATTTCTTGGCAGAAAGGTATCCAGATATGCTGTGCTATTTTGTGCTAGGAATCAGTGGCATGAACAAGGTTGTCTTCTATTGCTATGGTGTCTGTTGCCATACTCTAAGCCCCTTACCTTTTCATGGTTTCTAAATCTGGTGTCAACTCATTCTAAAGCTGGTATACATATATATACATTCTAAAGCTGGTGTACAGCTCATGCATAGAAAGAGGTAATGATGCAGTAGGATTAAGGAGTAAGTAGAACTGCTCATCTGTCTGTCTTAAGAATTGATCTGTTAAAGAAAAAGGAAATGCTCTTGTAGCTTAGCTTAGCTTTTCAGAAGAGTAAAGGAGTCTGTAGCCACAGTTTGCCTGGACAGTACTCAAACTCCTGTCACTGGAGGGTTTTAGCAACACTAAATAGCATCTTTGCTCTTCTTTTATAAGAAAAAAGTATTGACATATACACAGGTACATTCCCTACAAGTGGTCTGCACTGGGGAGCTGTGGATTTTTAAGCTCCAAGATTTGCTTTGGATGTGCTTTCTGTAAGCCCAAGGATATGTACTGGTTTCCCAGGTCTGCTAGAAGTTGGTTACTCCCTTCTCTTCTAAGCAAATGACAACCTACAGATGTGGCAGCTGCAGTTCAGCTCCCACATCAACATGGGTATGCATCAAAGTCTTTCTGATTGTATTTAGATTATTTTGATTTTATACCATTAAATTATTTCTTTTGCTGCCCCTCTGGCACATCAATCTTTGAAGTTAAAAGTCTTCCAAGCACAGTTAGTGAGCTTACTTTAAGCATAGTGCTGGTCTGGCTCTTGATTATCAAAAAGCCTCTGAAAAGCTTCATTTGTCCCTCCTAAAGAATCTGGACATCTTCAAACAGATTGAAGTATATTAACTATTTATTTGCTTTTTGCATACAGATAAAGTGGGGGTGATTTGTATTTTACAGAAGCCAATGGCTTTTAGTCCTTATCTGGGAGGTTTAAAGCATTTCTCTGGGGTCTGGTTCCACTTCTCTGGATCAGATGTCCTCTCCATCAGTAATTTTTCTACTGATAACTTCTTATTCTCTGAGCTTCTTCCCAGAGCTTTCACCAGGCAGCACACTGGTAATGGAGCAGAGACATGCAAACAACCAAATCTTGAAGACTTTGTCATTAGGTCCAGAGTCTGATTTTCCAGCTTTCTGCAAGCAAATGGAGCATCCTGCTCACATAGGAAAAGTATCTGTGACTGAAAATCTTCCACTTTTGTTTGATTACTTTTGTTTGTATAGGGCTGGATGGGATTATTAAGGAAAAACGTAGGCTCTGACCTTCAAAATAGGAATGTAGCATGAAAATATGTGGTTTTCCTCATGAAAAATAAGATTTTTTTATTATTTTATTTATTTTCAATTATTTTTTTTTCAGTTTTCTTTAGCATCCTCAGCTAACCTCTGCCTTGAAGGGTCTATGTGGCCATTGCTGACTATTACTGCTCTCTGCTTCTGTTTCTGCCTCACTTTCAGTAGCTTGCCTAACTCTAGTCTCTGGGGAGGGGAATGTCTCTTGCTCTTGAAAACAGTCTTCTCTGCATCTTGAAGGAGTTAGTGTAATTGAAGATGGTACTACTGTGTGGATGTCCTCAAATCTGCAAGGGTTCTTTTCATCGTCTTTTCCTGAAAAATGAAAAGCTTGATATTTTTTTCCCCCCAGTGATACTCCACTTTGAAGATGTATTTATCTGAATATTGATTGAAAAGCAGAGCACAATATCTCAAAATCAAGCTACTCTGAACAGCAAAGCTCCTGTGAACTACTTGGAGCTAAACCCATGGTGTTTTTTCTTAACCTTGCCACAGAGGATGAGGAGAGACAAGGAAGCCTGTTGTGCTCCTCCTGCTGCCTCTGGGTATAGCTGTGTTTGCTTTAGTCAGCTTATCTTTGTGAAACAGAGATACTGCAGATTTTCCCTTCTCTCTATTTATTTTTTTTAAATTTAAGGTTGTTCATGTGTTTAAGTCATCTATCTCCCTGCTGGTAACTGGGACTACAAAGTCTGCCAGTATTGTTTCTCTCAGTATATACTTTCCTACATTGGACCCACTTGTCATATTCTTGGCATCACAGCTGGTGTGTTTTAGCAAGACCTCTTTGGCAATGAGATGATGACACGTACGGGTGATTTGAATAGATACAGTGGGCTTGCACAACGGCGTGGCTCCAGAACTTTAGGAACACGGAGAGTAGCTGTAGTCTACTGCTTGAAATGTACATCACAGCAAGGCTGGACCTATTTAAAAATCACCAGAGGTCTTGCTAGTTAACTTCCCTTTCATGTAATAGAAAAAAAAGATTGAATGAGTCATGTGAAGCCAGCCATGAGATGAATATAGACAAAGATGTCATATCCTCATGCATGCAGCTGTGAGTGGCATATCTACTTTGCCATCTGCAGATTAAATGGACATAGTGTCTCGGTGGCTGCTGCAGGGCTTGGTAGACCTCAGTTATCATCAGGCAGAATTCCTGTTGCCTAATACCCAAACACAATAGTTGTTTAGCATCAGACTTTGGTTTCTGGAGTAGTTTCAAAACCCGCCAGCTACAGTATGTCGTTTTATAACACCACCACCATTAACTGATTGCACTCTCCTGCAGAATTAGGAAACCCAAGAGGATAATTTGGTGTATCATGAGTATATCTCTGTAAATTTTTCATAGGCAGTTTATATTTTAGCTGATACTTAAAATAAGAATATTTTCCTGTGGATCTTTTTGCTCTAATTTCTTTCCTCCTGGTAATTTGGGGCTTTCTTTTCTGACAATTAGAAAAACAACATTCTGTTTAATTACAATATTTACAGAAACAGCTTTTTTTTTTTTTCCATATTGCAAGTTGTAATAAGTTTAATGTCAGTTAACCTCTGTACTTGCAAAGACATGTCTGCATCGACCTTTAGTCACTCCATTTGCAAATTGGACACTCGAATGTGAGCGCTTGATTTAGGAAAAACATTTAAGGACATACTATGTTAAACATCCAATTAATCTGGATAGGAAATACCATGACTCCCTCAAACCATTCTGGTATTCTGGTCATGGCTGATAGCACTGAGCAAGTTTATCTAGAGTCTTCATCAAAGCATCTTTGTGAGTTCCTTCCAAAAGGCCAAAGCTAGAGCAAATCTTCTCTTTTTATACTGAAATCTTTGATGCAGTCACGTAATTCCCATTTAGCTCAGTGAGTCACCCATGTGCACAGAGATGAGAATTCTCCCTTGTTAGGGCTTTAAAGATTTCCATGGGAGTTTGCTTCCCTGAATATTTTATTTTCGGCTTTGTTATGGTAAGATGATTTTTCTGACATTTTGCTGATCACAAAGCAGCTGGCCCCATAAAAAAATAAAGCACACACACAAAGAAACAAATGACTGGGTGTCTGGGGGGAAATGTGAGTTCTGTGTCTGAGCTGCAACAGATTGTCATCATTAAAACAAAGCATCAGCAAATGCTGGAGTGATGAGCATTAAAGAGTGCAAGCATTTTCTCAGGTTGAAAGACAAAAGAAAGGTGGTACTTTAATTAAGCCATTGTTCATTAGCTGTAATAGTTTTTTTAATTCAGAATAATGGTGTTAAATACGAAGATGATAACAAATAGAAACATTATGAGGTGCAATTGATTTGACTGTACAAAGAACAGCATCCTTTATTGCAAGTCTAAATGTACCACTGCACAGATCTGCCAAGACTGGAGTACCATAAAACCCCAAAGTACAGATGCTTGTCCATGTTGGGGGCTCTCTAACAGAGAAGAGTTGAAATCTGAATTTAAAACTGCAGTAGAATCAACCCCAGACAGTCATTTTCTACTGTGATCTCTGTAGTACATTTAGAGTAGAGGATGGTCCTTATTTTGCATCCTTGCAGCACAAATTTGCCAGTTCCTACCAGGGTCTTTGATTCCAAGAGAACAGGCAGGTGAGTGATGGAAGGGTCAGTAGTTAGGTGATGGAAGGAGACATGGTTGTTTTCTCCCTAGTTATTAGAAGATAAGGCCAGAAAATGTGTTTGGCCTGGAATTGTCATCGTTTTTTGTTGGGAGATTTTGTTTGTGGGTTTTTTTGTTCGTTTGAGATTTTCCCCTTAAAGCTTTTTAATCAAAAGTTGGGACTAAAACTCAAATGACTTCTACATTTTCCAAAGGAATAGGTCATCACTCTAGGTTTATATCAAATGTTACATTGTTGGAAATAAAGAATTGTAACCTCAAGTTGAATAAAAATGTTCTTAGGCAGACAGTGTCTTGGCTGCTGGCCCAGGCAGCTGCATTGTTTCTCCTGGGGCTGAGTTTCTGGGCAGTCAGAAGTGATGCAGAGTCTGGAAACCAAGGCTTCAGAGCAGAACAATGAATGTCCTGTCCTGTGGGCATGATTTCCTTGGTCCTTTTTCAGCAGCTTTCCTGGGCTTGCTTTCATTCCGCTCTTCTCCTTTCCATTCACTTTTCTTTCATTGTACTTCCCTTCTCCCTTGTCTTTCATGACTCACTTCCCTGTCCTCTCCTGGCCTTCCTCCCTTCACTCTTCTTGTGTCTTTGTCCTTGCAGTGCTGCACTACCATGACAATACTGGCAAAATTTTGCAGGGGCACATTTCCTGCAGAAAGTCAAGGTGGGTTTCAGGGAAGGCTCAAAGTGTTGTTTTTTCTGCCCAACCAAAATAACCGGGTCTGTACCTCAAAACACACTTCCTTGTTCATCACATGGTCACTTAGCTGGTGCCTCACAAAGCCAATATGAATTTTAATTCATAGTTACTCACTGAGAAGTCTTGGAGTAGTCTTGTGGCCTTTTAGAGCTTCTGATAGCCAGCTATCAGAGAGAGGTCTTTGTTTTTCTTAAGTTCTTGTTGACTACTCTGCCTTACCCACCAAGGAGAAGAAATATGGAGATGTTTGTGTCTGATGAAATAGTTAGACTTTAATACTAGCAGCTCAGAAGATACATAAACCATGTTCTATATCTGTTTACAGCTCTTCTGCTGGAACTATCCTGATAATCTGCCTAATATTCATCAGAAAATGCAGGCATGCTAAGACTTTTTTTTTGTTTTAATTATTATTATTTTAACTACCAGTCTTCACTACAATATTATGAAGCAACAAGGAATGGACTAGGAACTCGGGGTCCTATTTATTAAAGACAATGCCTCATGTTTTCTGTCAGAGCCCTGTATGTGGCTCTGGGTGACCTTTTTTTGAAGAAACTCAGTGGAGTGACTTTGTGTTTCTGCAGGCTTTAAGTGTGAGGGTTTTGTCATGGTTCTAAAGGGCTTGCATTAGTTCCTATGCACATGCACCACTGAATGAAACATCCTGTGGCTGATGCCCTCATAGGAGCTATAGGGTCAAGCACAGATGGACAAATGGAGTTGCCTGGGGCCAGTGGAAAAACAATATTTGCAAAACAGTCCTTCTGTCAGGCCCAGTCCTCAAGGGAGCATGTCTTAGACATAATTCTGGGGAGTAAATTTCCACAGGGGTGAAAATCAGTGTGAGATAGGTCTTTGGTTTCGTGACAGCCAACCCCCACATCCCACTTGCAGCCAGGTCCTCCAGGCAAGAATTCCCTTTCCCATCGCCTGTCTCTTCCCCCAGTGGCCAGCAAACCTAGAGTATGCGTTTTGTAACCATATTTAGCTTTCAGTTTGCTTCCATTCCAGTCCTGAACTAAAGATATATAACCCCAAAGCTAATCAGTGTAGTTTCCAACTTGCAACTCTTGGTTTAAAAAAGCCATTTTCTCTTTGGAATATTACCTTTTGCTCTGAAGGTTTCTTCCCACTTGCTTTTACAGGCAGATGTGGTTTAGCCCTGTCTCTTCCCATCTCATGCTTCCCCATGCATTGTTACAGTGGCATTAGCAAGGTATATTCTCATGCTCAAACACTATTATGGGACATGGGTCCTTGCAGGATAAAGCTTTAGAAAATGAGATCTGGCTTTTTTTCCACTTTTTACTTTATATGGAACCCATTAACTGATGCTCTGGTAACTTCTTGAGGCAAGAATCCTGGCAAGGCAGACCAAGGGAGGAGTTTATCCCCCAAACTGGCAGGGAAGCAAGCTCAGAGGTGGGGTCTGCACCCCACACTTCTGACTGACAGTGTTTCCAGCCCTCACAGCCATGACACAAACAGGTGTGCAGCCAAAAATGGAAATATAAACGGACCCCAAGATAAGGGAGATGAGCAATAACAACATGCTTGGCTGGCTGAAGTCTACTATATGTGTTTAAGTTAACTGCATGCACTGTACTTGGCTTCAGTATACAAGATCCAAAATAAATCCTATTAATAATTTAATTTAAACTAGTCATTCAAATTTGAGTGGGCTGAGAAGACGTAAGCACCCAGGATTACCCCAGCATAAATTATGTACACATATCAGAGGTATGAGAATATCAAATGAGTTCATTTAAATTAATGTTATTAAACCAGATGGAAAATTGATTTTTGGTAATAGAGGACTTGATTTACCCTAGCTTAGCTTCATTGACTTTGGCACATTTGCTCCTACTTCACTTTGGTATAAATCAGGGGAATACCAGGTCTGGGGAGTGGAAATGTTGAGACAAAGTGAAATATTTAGTGTCTCATGTCTTACCACATAGCAAGCAGTAGCATTTCTTCTGATTTATTCTACTGTAATGCAGGGGCCAGGAATAACAGAAGTAATGATTAGCTGTTTAGTGCACTGTTTGACCTTAATAACTAATATAATGCTAACACAAATATAATTATGGATTCCAATTGAGCATATATTTAAGATATTTATAAAGCAACAAGGAGAACTCGGGTATTGACTGTTCACAGACAGACCTGGTTTCCAGCCTCAGGGCTCAGCAGTGCAGTGAGGTCTGAAGTCACTCATGTAGCTGACTCTAGTCCTTCTCCCCTCCCCCCTTTTCAAGTGCCTTCTTAAGGCTCCATGAGTGAAAAATTAATGGGCTTTCTTTCATTTGCTTTTGCAATGAGAATGAAGCACTTCCATTAATGACACTAAGAATAGGATTTACTGTAACTTAGCCTCAGATTGTATTTGTGGTTCCCACACATCCTGTAACAATATGCTTTCTAAACTTAAACGGATATTGCCACACTAACTGTTATAGAAAAGCAGAAGAAAAATGAAGCTCCAAGCTATTTTTTTTTCCTAAGGCATATTTATTGGCCTTGTGTTCAACACCTCAGCAATGAAAAAAGAAATAAAAAGGCCTGACATGAAAGTGAGACAGGTTGCAAGTATATTGTACCAGTCAGTATGTCTGCAGCGGGGTTATTTCCTGCAATTAATTACTGATCTGAGCAGTGAAGTAGAAAAACAAGTTTCTAGAGCTGGTTTTTCACTCTTGCATGATATTATTATCTGACAAGGGCACAAATACTGTATTCAGCTCCACCTTTCCCGTTCCTCCGTGAAATCCTTCCTCCACCTTTTACAGCAGTTCACCCCCCAGCAGCTGCATCCTTTAGCAACCTTCTGCAGATCACTTTGTGCACACCCTGCCCGCTCTGTGCTCCTCTGGGGTAGCTCTGTAACCAGTTGATGAATTGGTAGCATTCAGCTCCAGTGGCAATCAGCTGCCTCTGCTCCTCGACCTCTTGCCCAAGGCTGCCTGTAGACCTGTCAGTCATGGAGATATTTTTTGTGAAGTCAACTCTTTAAGCAATTAAGGATCTATATGTAGGCAGCCAGCACATCTTGCATGGTGCTGGGGACAGCTAAAACTTCTCTTGCCCATTACCAGCCTCTGAGTAAGTCAGTCCCTCCTAGCATAGATAAATACCAGCCATCCATCATCCCCCGTATGGCTTTGGAGTGTAATTTCATGAGCTGCCTGTGTGGGAGAGAAGTGTGAGAAGATGCTGCGTCAGTGTGTGGGCTGCGCAGGGGACGAAGAGGTGACTTAAAAATTATACTGGAAATAAAGAGTGAGTAATAATATGCCCACCAAGGACCTTTCTTCAGAAGAAATATGCAAATGACAAATGACTTGAATGATGGATTTAACAACCAACTGAAAATGAAGCCAGGAAGCTGAAGTGTGAGCCAGCCCTCTGGAAAGATAGGGTAGCAAGCAGGCATAAACCACAAAGTGAAATCACACTGGGGGAGTGGGGTGAAGTTGTGTGACTTGGAGCTTGGAAAGAGAAAGTTTCTGTGTACCTGCTATTTTATTTAATTTTCTCCTTTCTTCTGTGATACTATCCATATCTGATGGAACCACCAGGAAATTAAAGTGCTCCAGACCTGAAATCTGCTTCCTGGTGCATTTCCAAGATGAATCCAGAATACTGTATCCACAGGACTGCAGGAAAGGGATTTAAGTTTGTGCCTTGGACCTTAGATGGTTGTGAACCACACCACCAGATCAGATACCTCAGATTTTGGAGGCATAGTAAATAGAGCTTGAATCCAAACATTACTGTATTGTATTTACTCAACTGCATGCATGAAACAGAAAATAAACTGCTAGGAAAACACAGAGACTGTATTTGAGCTGATGGAATGATCTAACCTGATGAGATATTTGTCAGCTGTGGTCTTCTGAATTCACCTATGCAATTCTTCAGCATTCATCAGTCAAACTGAGACAGGTTTTTAGCAATAAATCAAAGACTTTTTTCCAAGAAGATCTCTCTTCATGCACATGATCTAGAGAAAATGTTCCTTACTTTTCCTGTTGTCATTTGGAGTGAAGAGGTTATAATGTTCTCTGTCCATTCTTAACCATCTTCCTGCTTGAGATCCTTACAACTGCAGTCAGTTTGAGAAACATCTCCCTCCCATTCCTTTCCTTCATTTCTTAAGAGAATAGATTCTTTGAAAGGCATGAAATATAATGCTAAGTGCTGCCTTCTTAAAGAATGCCTAAAATTCCTGAGAGACAATGCATTGTTTCAAAACAAAGCTATTTCAGGCAATTCTATCCTTGTATGTACAAAGCTATTCATCGGAGAGACTTTTCTTACAGCAGAAATATTCTTGCTCTGGGGTTTTATCTTTTAGAAAGAAAAAAAGAAAGTGTTTTGGAAGATCAGTTTCATATTGTTATAATTTAAAATGCAACAAACAAAACCAGATTCTGCAGAAGTTCAAACCAACTGCCATTCTTGTCCGTGTCTAGTCAAAGCCAGCATGATCCCCCTGGAACATCTTCTACAAACATTATTTATTTGACAGTCAGCCTCTGGTGTTTTTGTTAAATGTTAACAAGAATCCTGTGACGTGCTTAACTTTTCAAGGAAGAGTGTAGTGGGTTTGGTTTTACACGCTTTGGGGTTTCACGTAGACCTTGGTGTGGTAGGAACTGCTCCCAAACTGCGGAATGTCTCCATGTCCTCATCGCTGCCAGCTGTCCCCGGGTATTGCCACTGTGTTGTTTGCTCTTTGCTGTTGCTAGTAGGAAAGAGAACCAAAGTACTGGCCCCTTGCATGCCATTTTCAACCAGAACTCCCCTTTGATTCACAAAATCACAGAACTGGGAGGTCAGGAATTCTGTCGGAGTCTTGTAATTTCCAAAGGAAATATTTTCTAGAGGGCAGGTAGGCTTTGGCCAAGTAGAGGACCTCAGCTGCTGGTTTATACACTCACCACGTGTTAATTCCTTGCGGGCTTGAACCAGGGAAAACTGCCTAATGCTGCCACACTAAAAGGCAGAATAAGCTCAAAAGTGTGGCTAAAGCAATGATGCTTCCATTTCTTTCACTTATTTTGCTTTAGCACTACTATTAGTACTACCTCCTTTCCCAGCATCAAGCCTGCTCCCTGAAATGAGAGACACAAAAGTGTTTCACTAGGCCCTGCATTTTGTCTCCCCTCCAAGCCATGGGCTGTGTTGTTGTGGTAGGAGACAGATACTCAGAGAGCAAAGGCAGGATACTGTCGTGCTAAAATGTGTAACGTGCTCTTTGGGAAGTTGTAGGTGTACTAATAAATAAAGATTTAAAGATGTCCCTTTTCATTTCAGAGCTGATGGTTCTGTTTTTAGAAGCCGTTTGTAATTAGCCAGTTTCCAGCATTATCAGAAATAGGAGCTTTCTTCCAACAACAAAAAATTCAGAAACATCCTTTCTTTAGAAATATCCATTAAATAAAACCAAAAAGTGAAAAAATAAAATCAGCAGCTGCTATTGCACTAAACTTTAACATACAAACGTGCTTTCTGAGAGCTATCATTAGAGCCAAATTAAAATATAACTGAGATTTTTCTAAATAAAACTGTCAATGAAGAATAAAAGTTTTTATGTTGACAGTAAAGCAAATGATTTTTTCCACTCTGTTGAGGTTTTGTAGTGGTGCAGTATATCTGGTTGACTTATGGCCCACTAATGACAGATTAACAGCTGCAGGGGAGATGATTGCTCTGAGAATTGCTCTCAAGTGAGAGAAGCTGAAGGCCTGTGGGCAGGGGCTGGATTTGGCCGCAAAAATTGGTGGAGGATTTATGCAAGGCTGCACATCGGTAACACAGCAGATAAATTAAGAAAAGCACTTATGGATGTGAGAAAGTTGTTCCTAGGGTGGGGGAGGTGCTGGAGCTTACATCTTGGCACCGCGGGAACTGACGTGCGGCAGCAAAGTCACTGCGCTGAGGTACTCTCTATAGGTGAGGAAAGGTGTGTGCCAGCAGTGATGTTTGCTAGGGTATTAAGTAGGTTAAGTGAGAATTATGATCTGCTGCAGTCTTCTAATACATTGCTAACATGTTCAGCCAGCACAAATGTCCCCGCAGCCAGCCTGAATTAGCCATTTCCTTGGGTGCTTCTCTGAAATATTCACATGTCACAGTAGAAGAATTTTTATCTTCTCACCACCCAAAATAGGAGACCACCTTCCCACTTTGGGTTGGAAAAGGCTCAGAGCTCAGCTATCCCCATGATCTGGGATGGTGGATAAATGCTGACCTGTCCTTCTGCACTCAGGGTTGCTACATTTCCTTCAGGACTGATGTGAGATGAAGAGGTGGCTTTGAGAAGTTGCCTTCCTGGTGGAAGCACCTGCTGGACTAAAAACTTACTCTAAAGAACTCACAAATCTACTATCTGGACTAGTGCTTAGTAGTTTTCATTTGGAATTTGTCTTGTTTGTTGCAAATGAGGAAGCAGAATGGTTTGAATATTGTGGTTTGAAGAGGAGTAAGCATCCCCCTACTTGGTAACTTCATTGTAAGGTGACAGCAACTGTAGCTGCATGTTTTAGCTGATGCTCTTTGTTGTAAACAAATAGAGGGGCTAGAATGGTGCAGCAGCAGGAGCCATTCGTTGTCTCTCTACCCTCTGTGCCCAGAACAAAGGGACTGTAAATCTCTGAGAGTCCAGTCTCCAGATTTGCTGGAGGGACACTGTACAGGGACACTCTTCCCTGTACGGTGTCCAGTTCTAAATCTTCTTCAAGGACAGGGGCTACTGGCAGCTGCACCAGGTCCCCCACCCCTTAGATTCTGAATCCTGAATTCCACCTTTTTTAGCAAAACTCGCACATTTAGCTCTTCAAAATGACTGTAACTTGGAGACCTTTGGATGTCTCCAAACCCACTGTCTGTCATAACCTGAATTCAATTGGAGATATTGTCAACATTTAATTAGACTAGTTATTTCAGCAGAGAGGAGAAGGAAAAAAAGAGAGTGCTTAGAAAAGAACAGCTTTTTCTTGGATTGTGACATCTGAATAATTTAAAGAGGTTTTGAGAACTATGCTTTATTTTAATTAGTTTCTGAATCAGTTTCTGCTTTGCCTATTCTTTCTCCCCCCTCTTTGTACTATTTATTTTTGATGACATCTGCAATCCTGAAAAAAAAAAAAAAGGAAGCAAATTAACTTGGTTCAAGCCACATCAGCACATCCCTTGGAAGATCACAGCAGTCAGCTGTAAAAAATGGGCTTATGCTGAAAGAAAATGAGGATCTCACAGGGCTGAAAATATACTTACCTATTTATTAACTTACATCTATCTTTATTATTTTTGTATGACACCGAAAAGTGTTCTTGGCACTTCACAGATGTGCACAAAGGATGTGAGGTGAACTGCTGTGGCAGTATTTTATTAAGACCATTCTACATTTACATCTGCTAAACCAGAACAAAGTCCATCCTTTGACAAACTCAGTCTAAATAGGCACAGCCCAGGAGAACAATGGGTGAAGAAACGAGCCCTGTGGCTGTGATTAAGTAATATCACATCAGTTCCAGAAAACTCTTCTTGCAGACCCCTGCCCTGTAAAGCTCTGCAGTTTGCCAGCAGTCCTTCACATGTCCTATCCCACCAAGCTGCAGGTGAAGGGTAACCTCTGCACAGACAGCCTGTCCATTTAACCCAACTGTGGGCCTATGTGCAGCAAGTCAGGGAAGGAGATGGTGATGCTCACAAAGATCTTAAGCACAGTCATGAGGAGAGAGATCCAGCAACCCAAAGCTAAAGGAAACAGACCTGATCAGCAGATTGCTTTTGACCACGGTATCACACAGCTACAATTATGTGTCTTTTCAAGTAGAATGAGTTGTCCCTCTTGGACCTGAGCAATGCTATTTGCAAACATACCAAATAGCCTATCCAAAGAACTACTCTCTGTGGGTGCAAGGAAAGGAGCTACAACTCCCTTCTCCTAAAAAAACAGGGATACAGAAGTTGACAGAAAGATATTTGTATCTTTGCCCTCTTATTTCCAGTCAACATTCAACATTGATAAACCTGTGGTGTGCTTTCTGGAAAGACAGGATATCTATGGAGTAGAGTACATGAAATACAGTTGTAATTTTAAGGTAATTGTGGATGAAAAATGAATAAGTGCCTTAACCGATATATTTTGCAAATTAATATAAGCCTTGGCTAATATTTCAGCAAGAAAGAAAAGCACCAAGCAACCTGTCACAAAAGAAGACAGAATGACTGAAATGTTTCATTTCAATATTTGTCAAATAATAAGTTTTCAATTTTTTATTTGAAGTGAACATTCTGGGTTTTGAAATGTATTCACGTGAACATTTGGGGCTTTGAAATGTATGCCCTTCCTCCTTCATTTCTGAGAAAACTCCAAGTGAATTATGCATTATTTCATCCCCAAACAATTTTTATTTTCAACCTTTTCTAAATGCTGGGTGCATCAGAAAAAAAACCCAAAGTTACCTTGTGCAAATGTGCGTGAGACGTGGTTGCTGAACAGTCTGTGCTGTGGCAAGGTCCTGAGGACTGTCTCACCAGTTCTGATCCAAGTTCAATAAACAGTACGTGGAAGGTGGGAGATGGAGGTAATGCTGTTATCGTGTCATTCTGTCCTGCCAATCCTCTCCTAGGCATTATCAACTAATGTGTGACAGTTATAAAGTGGATTATAGGCCAGTCTGTCTGATATAGCTAAGCTGAATCAATCAAACGTATATCACTCAGAATCTCAAATTGGACTTGAACCTCAGTCTGTGAAGTTCCAGATCAGTAATTTGTCACGTTTTGCTAACACCTTTCCTCTGCTCAGTGTGTCCCCTGCAGTCCCACATTGCAGTTCAGCATGCTCATTGTAGCTGTTTTCAGGGTGCAGTATGAAGATGACTACATTACTAGGCATTATGAAAAGGTCAGCTCTGTTAGGCTCACAAAGTAAGTAGGAGGAATGGAGTTGCTCTTAAAGTTCTTCATCTGTCATTACATCTTATTAGTCATCCCAAGCAAATCTTGGATGGCAGTTCATTAAAGAGTGTGCATCTTACACCTGTCTGGGATAGGTGCCATTTGTACTGTATCTTCTCTGAATTTCTCATGGTGTTACTAACTGAGATTCTTCCTGTGGCATTCTGATTATTAGGAGTACAAAACACATGCAAATGTTACCTCTGTTAGGAAAAGCTGAGCAGAGAAAAGTCGTGTTGATGGGTGAGGCTTAGCTTTAGTGAGTGTCAGGGCTGACAGGCTGGGGAAGCACCTTTCTCTGCTGAAACCCACCACAACGGTTTGACAAGGTTCAAGGGATCCAAAGCATTGTCAGTAGACAAAATGTCAAAAAAAAATTTGACAGGCTTGGTCTGAAGGAGGCATGAGACAGTGTAATACTGGACAGCCCAGTACAGCTGAGTCTGCTGCTCACAGCAGAGATGGAGCTTTTGTAAGAGCTTTCCCTCAAAGAACTGCTGATGCCAAAATGGGCTTCTGCACAGATGGACTGGGTGGAGTGAGTCCTTCCAGAGTCCTTCCAGTCCTGAAGTCATGTTCCTTGTTTCTGGGCTTCACAAGCAAGTCCCAGATAACAATGTGGGGGGGGAAGGAGTATATGCAACTGAAATATTAAACTCATTCCCATAAAGCTGAGGAGCCAGTATGTGCTTCAGTGCTTCAAACATCCCTTCAGAAGGAATAGGCAGATCAGAACAGGCACTTCAGAAAGGGCTGAAGATTTAAACAGGTTAGCTGGAAGTGCACTGGAAAGCATTCAGGAGTTACCCTCTTACTAATGTGGAGACAAGAAAAAAATCCTTCTTAATATTTGTCTTCACAGCTCAGATGTGAAAGTTTAAGAGTTTCTTTTTGTTCTGTGCCTTTTGGTGGGGTAAAAAGAAATGAATAGAGGTGCAATCTTTACTGGGAATTCATGTTCCTTTTACTGCCCCTTTAAGGGGGCTGTTGTCCAGGCTCTTCACTGTTTGAAATGTGTTGCTGAATTTAAGGAAGCTACCATCCCTAGGTAACCTAGGGAAAGTGGGATCTGGAGCTATAGGCTACATATTTTCTGTTTAAGGAATTGCAGGGTTTACAGAGAACACAATAACTTGATTTCCAGTAGATGGTTTGCCCGACCCCTCAGAATGATGAGAATAAAGCAGTAATCGTTTCAGAAGCAGGTGCTGATTGCTGCTTTGAAAGGTAACTGGAGTTAGGCAATTCTGCTCAACTCCAAAGGCTGTTTGTGTGGCTGCCTTCTCTAGCAGAGTAAAGCTTCTGAGGAAATGTTAGGAAAGACAGGGAGACAGACACGTTGGCCTTTGACCAGTATTTCAGCTCAGCTTGCGTAATGTAATGGTTACCTTATGCAAACTGGTCTGGCAACACCTGCCCTGCTTCCTCATGCCTCTTTGCTGAGTTGCTTTTCAGTACTCCTCCCACACACGGGGGATTTCCATGAGAAAAAGCAAGTGCTGCAAAGAGAATGACTCTGCTGACACTCAGTCTCCACCTTCTTTCCTCTACGTGGCTATGTATGGTCACAGGCAAGAAAGAACCATGCCCCAGGTCATGGTGACACTTCTGCAGGAGTTGTAAAAGCATTGGTATGGACAGCACTTCATTCCATAACACAGGTACCGGCAAAGAGAAGGCTTCTGTGGGCGCATTCTCCTTGGTCAGTTGGGTCCTGGTGATGTGGGCTTTGCAGATCCAGGCCATGGACCAACACCACTTCACTGGGTGAAGGACTGGCCTGTGGGAGCAAAAGCTGGGGGCTGTGCTGAGTCCGTTCACATCACCTGGTGGTTTCCTTAGAGGCAGAGGGTTTTGATGCACTGTGACTGAGATGCCAAAGAGCAGAAGCATTTTTGGTTTTGTATAGGTTCTTCCTTAATATTAAATGCAAGGAATAGGAGAAAGATACTGGGATGGTATAAATGGAGGTGGTCACACGGCAGGCAGGAGGGCTATGCTGATCCATGGCAAGAGTTGTCACAGTCTTTAGCTTGACAGCGTGGACTGGCACACACATCTTTTCCTTCTGTCTTCATAGAGATCCTAGCACAGTAGATTATGATTTCAGAAACCACCACAAGTACAAGTAAGAAATGGATAATAATGTGTTCTCTTTCCTCCTCTTGCAGACTTAGGTCTATTTTTATAGAGTTACATCTAAGATGAGCCACATCGATAGCTTTTCAGCTGTCTTTCTATTTTTCACACTGCTGGTCGATCAATACATAGCAAAAAAAGTTCATAACTTGACTCTTTTTTTTTCTTTTCCCCATATGCAGTATTCGTTTACAGAGATTGAATCTGTCATTCCAAATTAACAGGCAACCACCAAGTGGTTTTATGCTTACCATGGGACCTGAGTTATTGTGGGGGTAAAAGATGGGTGTGTATGATGGTATCTGGTTATGGATAACCCTTTAAAGTAATAGCTGATGTGTTCCACGGGAGTTTTGAGAGCAGCATGTTCCAAGCCTCTCAGGTATGCCTTGTGTGGAGGCTGGGAAACAGATCTTTGTGTACAGTACCCTGCAATGACATGGGTGGCAGGACCAGGAGATCAAACCTGACATCCTTGGCTGTAAATGAGCAGGTCCTGCCCTTGGGAGCTGCAAGTCCTCCCTCTCAGCAGCAAGGGCTGGAGGAAGCAGTTGGACAGACGGGCTGCATCAATTATTTTATTGCTTGGCCACCTCTAGAGGGTGACAAATGGCCACATTCAGAGTTGTTACCATAACTTTATCATGAGATGCTCTGTCATAAGACTTTGGTATAAAGGTCTATGACAACTTTGTCATAAGATTATCTCTTATCAGTCCTCTTCTGGCACTCCTTTGCAGACTCAGAGAGTAAAGCTGTGAAGCAGTGTGAAGAAGGTGAGCAGCAAATAATCATTTACTCTTTCCCCTAATGCAAGGAACTGGAGATCATCAAATGAAATCAGTGCTTTCCATGCAGTTGAAATGTGGCACTACTTGTGCAGGGCTTTTTTTATGATAGCATTTCACATATGACCTCTAAGAAGTCCTTGCCTTGCGGATGTTTGGAACTGAAAACAATCTGTTGAGGCAAACAAGCTTTCCCTGTACTTTTGTGCTTTCCTGGGCCGCAGTAAGGCCCTGGGTTTGAGCTAGACTGACCTTTGGCCTGACTTGGTATGATAATTCCTGTGTTGGGATGCACTGTAATGGAACAAAGCAGAACATTTTGCAAGAGTCAGATGGTTTTGTTCAGTACGATTGATGCAGACTCGGAAATCACATGAGGGCTTTGCAGCAGCACAGCCCTGTGCAGTGTGGTTCTCAGTCAGAAAAAGGAGGTAATGTCAACCACCAGGTATGAGAATGCAGCATGAAACCAACTCCACCACTTAGCTCGTTAGCTCCCCAGGGTGATGACAAAAACTTTAAACAAAATACTCTCTTTTATATGTGGAATGAGTAGTTCTAGCAAAAGCTTTACATTTCTGGAAATCAGAAGAGGGTTTCTGTGCAGCAGGCAAATGAACTCTAGTAAAACTAACAGGACAAAATGATCCATGGTGCAGGGGGAATGATGTGATGTGGAGACTTGTGAGTGCAGAAGAAGGCGCTTGCGTTCATGCGTCAGCCATGGAAACCTGGGAATACACTCCCAGTGTAAATATACTCAAAAGCATGTTTTCAGGATTATGTTAGATAACCAGAATTGAAAAGAGAAACTTCTTATATAGGAGAGCAAAGGTAGGATGTGGAATCTGGTGTCAGGAATTGTTAAGCAAAATGCCACCCAGACACAGCTGCTTTGTCAGCAACATCTACACATCTATTTTTCTTTTGTGAGGGACTGCAGAGATGCTTATGATACAATTATGTATGATGGTGCTATTGTTGCATACAGAATGTGAGAGGGGAGAATGTTTGGAAGGAGGCACAGAAATACAAAAAAAAAAAGAAAGAAAAAAGAAAGAAAAATTAAAGCCATAAGGACAACTTAGCTGAATAATACCAGCTGAGGACCTGACTCATTTAGTGATGTCTGTGGCACACCAGATGCATGCACATGTATTGTGCTTACTGGCTTGTGGGAGTAGCTGAATGAAAGAAAAAAGACGTTTCTAGAACAATACTGGCATAAGGCATGTATTAGCATACTCACCCCCCATGCGCTATGGTTTTAGAGTAATCATGTGGGCGTTTGGTTTGAAGGGGAAAGAAGAGATGCTGCA
Organism: Chloroceryle aenea; assembly: GCA_013399075.1. NCBI lineage: Eukaryota > Metazoa > Chordata > Aves > Coraciiformes > Cerylidae > Chloroceryle > Chloroceryle aenea. Next base: position 20,989 of record VWZY01000531.1, read on the forward strand.
ATGAATCACCTCTTCTTTTGCACCGTGGGCAAGGCTGGTTGTACTTCAAAGCTTTTTCTCACCGTACCACAAAGATATGCACTGACCTTTCAATGTCTTTTTAGGTCACATGGAACTGTTTTGCTTCACTTGAAGCAAGCACATAATCCAGTCCAGCAAACACTGCCTGAGAGAGGGATGTTCTGACTGCCCAGTGTGCACCAGCCAGCCCTCAGCTCGCCAGTGCTCCCTCTACACACTTACTCTCCCCTCCAGTGTGAGCACCTCACTGATTCCGATGTTGTTTTCCTTTGGTCTTTTGAGGTTCCTGTCCTTTGTAAAGGATAAGAGAGCAACCCACTTTAGTCCCATCTAAGCTCAGGTTTCTCTCTTGCAATCTGAATTTCTCTGTTGGGTGGTGGGTTGCAGGTGCATGGGGTTTTTCCCCCAGTGTCTCCTTGGAGATGATGTGCTCTAGAGCTGAAATCTTGGCCACAAGGAAAGTCAAGGGAAGGTTTCAGTTAAGCCTAGTGGGGATAAAGCCTTAACTGATGAGGCAAACACATAAATGATGTATTCCATTTCTACTCTACATGATTAATATAGGGAACCAAATGTCTGTATCAAGTGTCTGTTGTAGTTATGCCAAATTTCAGGTCTCAGACAGCTGGCAACCAGTAAGGAATTTCTTTGGAAATACAGACCATTCTCAAATGGCCCTAATTCTTTTACTACCTTTTTCCTTCTCTTACCTATTTTTATGTCTTCTTTTATTCATTCCTATTATGTTGGCAAGGGATTTTTCACAATCATTTTGAGACACATTGCTCTGTACTGCAGGGAAGATAAAGCCCAGCAGCTGGCCCTGCTGAGGAGCTGCCGGGGATCCTGCTGCACCACACTGACTGACTCTTCAAAGGGAAGCTCTGATGCAACGTTTCTGTGGCCAGAAATCAAAACAAGTCCCATGGGAACAGCTTCATTTCCTTTGATGTTTGGTGGATTTGGCAGTCCAGCACCATTCGATTCACCAGCTTGGCAGAGAGCCACAATGCCTGCAAAGCAGGTCAAGGCTGTCATCATTTCACTGTGGAACAAACCCATTTTTGGACATTGTTTCATAACAGCAGCTGAGCATTTCCACAGCCCTCTGGAGAGGCTGGCCCCAGTGGTGCATGGTGGTGAGGGGGTGAAACCTTGGCTCAGCACTTTCTGGTCCCTAGACCCATCTCTGCTTCTGGCTGTGCTCATGCACGCACCACAGCACTGCAGCCAAGTCAGCATCCTTGCTGCAGCTGCACGAGTGGATACAACTCCCACAGGAGAAAGAAACTGCAATCCTCTGCAGCAAGAGGACAGCTGTGTGTTGCAGGGGAGCTCATGGCTTGTTGGCCAGGGATGCTGTTTCTGGATTAGGCCCTGAGCAGGAGCACTGGCTTGAATGAATGGGGAGCTGTCAGCCCCAGGGTGTACCCAGGGCCTTGGAGGAGGGTTTTCCAGAGGTTTGTGGCTTGCTTGCAGGACAAGGGTGGGGTCTATGGGATCTTGATGCAGTCCTTTCTCATGTCCATTACAGCAGCCAGAGGAGATGCCATGATCCCAAACCTGGCTGCTGGGTCTGCAAAGCTGGAGCCTTCTGGTGCCTTTCCCAGGGCTACTTGGGTTTTTTTCTATGCAGTATTGTCCAGGTATCCTGCCCATGGTATGTGTGTGTGTATAGATATATATATACACACAGATGTATATATGCATAGATTGATATATATATCTTGGATCCTGGATAGTAGTTGTATATGGAAAATGTCTGAGCCTGTGTTACTTGTGTATCTCTAAACCCCCTTGATATTTCCTGAATCTGCATTGACCGTGTGTTCTCAGCTCTTTGACCAACACTAGTGATGGTGAGAGGGATCAAATGCAGAGACACAGGTTCTGCTGAGCTGAGGTGTAAAGCAGTTGTGCTTACTTTGTTCCTTAAAACTGGTCATTGCCACAGGGCTGCTTCTGGGCTAAAGTTACCTCTGCAGGGAATGTTTATCATCAGGAGTGGGGATTTTAGGGTTCAGATGAATTGTGTTAACAGAGATTTTCAGTGCTCAGTAGGGATAAATATGATGGTGCCCGACTCCAAAGGAGGTTGGGCAGCTGCTCACAAGCAGCTGCTGTCTGCAGGATATTGTGCTGGTGCTGGTACTGGTCTTGCAGACACTGAAGGGATGGTGCTGGTCCTCCAGTTTAGCTCACGTGTGCCTCTGTGATGGGCTGCCCAGGTATAATTCTGTAAAGATAGTTGTTCTTTCCTGCTTCCCTCCCCATCCTGCATGCTTAATTGACCTGAGTTATATCCTTATATCCTGAGGCTTCTATGAGGAAAATGCAGGCATGCCATACATGGGAACTACTAATAAGAAGGGTTAATTATCTTTAATACCGGGAGCTGTCAGAGATGATGAAATGAGATAGCAGCTTGGAGTGCATTTGGCTGCATGTGTAGGAGGAAGGTGTGGAGGCTGTTTGTTTACAATTACTCCCTTTCCAGAGAGCTGGTGCAAACCAGTGCTACCTCACTCTGTTCAAAAATCAGTAAGAATATTTCTTGGCTTATATTTTGTTGCTGTTACACTTAACCTTTAAATTTTACCTGTTGGATAAGCCAGGAATCAGCAAACCAAAACAGTTTGGACATGCCTGAATGAAAGCCAAAACCTTGAGCCTCAGCTTTGAAATGTATTGCACTGGAGCACTGGCTGCTTGTGGTGCTCAGATTTTGCAGTGCCAGATTAGCACTCGGAGTGCCCGCTGAGATGCCAGGTTGCTTCAGGATCCCAGGGCAGCTTCCACTGATGATTTGCATGAACATTTTTTGCTAAGTCATGTCTGGTTTTCTTACGTTCTCAGAGTGGAGAAATAAGCTGTCATCTTGCTGGTTTTTTTCTCTTTCACCTGAAAGTGCTATAGAGATCCTTAAAGAGAAGCGAAGGTCATTTGGTCACCTTCCACGCCTCTGCAGGACCTCCATCACAAAGACTGTTTTCACCTTGGTGACCCTCCCTGATGTGTTGCAAGTATAATAACCCCAAAAAGCAGCTTTGCTGTTGCAGCCTCCTGCCTTACCCTTCCCAAGGGGATATGTCTGGGCATCCACTCATGGTGTCTCTGCCTTTTACCCGAGAAGTGTCACTCGAATCCTTTACAAGTTTCACTCAGACCAATAGGTGAGAAGCACAAACAAAGGAGAAAACTTTTATAACAAACTTGATGCAGGGTCCTCAACTCTGCACAGCAGCTTTGACTGTCTAGAGAATAGGCTTGGCACAGGAATGATGAACTTAAAGCTTTTCTGGGTGGAGAGAGCTAAGCAACCTCTAAGGTTCCATGATTTCAGCCTTTGGTCTGAGACAGGTAATTCCCTTTGAACCCAGTTTTGGTGCTGGATTGGTATTTCTGAGAGCTGAGATTGCTCTGAATTCCTCCCAGCATCTGTGTTCCTGGAGTGTATGGTGGAATAAAAGTAATACCTGTCTTCTGGGCCTCCCTGGATGGAATGTGCCAGAAGGGACACAGTGGTAGGATAGGGTAACCAAACCTTGGAGTGAGCGAGTGGCCAGTAGGTTGTGTGTTTTTGCTAAGAAAAATGTGGCAGAAGTGTTTCCAGACATGTAACATTTATGCCATGCTGTGTTCCTGCTGTGCAAAGCACTAAACACCTCGTGTCAAGAAAGGAGGCTCAGGGTGAGGAAGAGCAGAGAGAAGTGAGGCAGCTGCTGGAAGGAGATGGGATGGGAATGTAATTCAGCCTGGAGCTGCAGGAGAGCCTGGAGCTGTCATGGCCATGACAGTAAACAGAGCTCCCTGGGTACATTTGGTGCCCACAGCTGCAAGTGCAAAGGTTTTCTGCTACATTTGTGCCCTCTGTTCTAGCAATTTATCCACTTTTCACTTCTTCTTAAGCCATCACCCTTACAGTATGCATTTTCAGGAGTAAGCACTGTTGCTCACAGCTTCTTCTCCTGTGAAACTTGGAAAACTTGCTTTCAGTTAAAAAAATGTTGTTACGCAAGAAAAGGAGAAAAGTAGGAAAAAAAAAACCAAAACCCAAACTAAAAAACCAACTGTCAGCATTATCTCTATCTGTGGAATTAGGATTTTAAAACTAAGCCCAACCCTTGTTATCTCAGGGAGGATGTAGCCAAATCAAGAGTGTTACCAGTTTTAATAACTTGCTGAGATTATGTAGCACAGTTCTGAGTTCCATGGTTTCTTTGCAGAGAACACATTAAACCTGGGTATTTTGGCTTGCACCACAACGCTGCATAATGACAGTGTTGTGTTGTGTGCCAGCAATTCAACGGGATTCTCCTTCCTTTGGATCACATATCTGTTATCACTCTAGACAATGAGTATGTGATACAAAATAAAAGTGATAGATGCCAAGTGAACCAGTGAGTGGGGAGAAGATGCTGTGGTTCATTGACTAACCAAATTGCTTTGGGGGTATTTAAATGCATCTCTAGCTTTTGATTCTGCATGGGCTATTATAGATGAGTTCTGTGATGATTCAGCCTGGGAAAAATTAACTTGTTCTGTTCCATGTGGGATGTTGTAAGCAGGGAGTTAGAAGTTGGTGGCAATGTGCATAGAAAGACATTTTGAACTTTTAGACATAAATACACACACTTTTTCAGTAACAGTGGCCAAAATAAGACAATACTGTCTCTACATAATCTTTTCCAAATTAATGAACAAGGTCCACATTTCCACTATTGAATACCAGATCCCTTATGAACAGCTCCAACCAGCAGGAAAAATATTCAGATTGATGGTAAGTCCGTCTGGAAAATCCGAAGCTGCTTTTGGACAGTTCACACACAGAAAAGATCTTACTCTCTCAGATTAATCAGCTCAACTTTTAATGCAAGCTTATGGAAATTAGAAGCCATCTAATCATCAGGAAAACTCTGTTATCCACTTTTACAATGGAATTCCTGAACAAAAATGTATTTTAAAATAAGTATTTATATTGGTATACAAGATGAACAGACCAAGGCGACTCGGGGGCACTCTGGGATTTTTCTTACGTGTTTGCAGTTGGATTTTTCCAGAGACAGGTTGTTGCTGTGCAGAGACTGTGACCTGGTGCACTTGCTGTCACCTCGAATGAGTTTATGGTTGCCCATGAACTCATTACAATATTTGGCTAAAACCCAACATCTAGTTAACCTGGAAGATGCTGTGTCTTCCTCTGCAGCTATTGAATTAAGATGATGGCAAAATAATGTTGAGCATAAAGACACCTGAGAGCTTTCAGACTGAGTATGTGCTGTCAATGAGGTGTAGTCAAATAATTACTGAAATCCAGGGAGTGGGGAGAATATAGCAGAAAACAGGAATATTGGTTAATGGGAGGCCAACAGGGGGCAACTGGAGCCTTCCCTGCCCACGGCCATAACTTGCCTCCAGCCATTGCCATCAGGGAGCTGTAGAGAGTGATGAGGTGTCCCCTCAGCCTCCT
>VWZY01000531.1:27619-127857 GCA_013399075.1 Chloroceryle aenea
GTTGAAACTCATCCCATTAACACTGGCCCAGCCATCTAGTCTATCCCAGTCTCTCTGGAGAGCCTCCCTATCCTCACGCAGATCAACACAGCCACCCAACTTGGTGTCATCTGTGAATTTACTGATGGGAGACTCTATGTCCTGATCAAGATCATCAGTAAAGATGTTAAACAGAAATGGTCCCAACACGGAGCCCTGAGGAAATTGTTGTCTGTTGGGCTGTAAAGTGTTACACATTACATTTAATTAACAACTTAAATTTGATCTTGATGTTGTGGGAGCTCCTGGAGAAAATGGAATATATTCACAATTGGTATGAGCAAAGATAGTGTTTGCAAAGGGGTGGAAAGCAATAAAATTGCCCTGAAAATGTTAAAATGCTTTATTGGCACAAGGGGTAGAGCCAAGGGAGCACTTGTGGGCTCACTGTGCAGAGAAGTTGTCTGGTGGTTCTGCCCTGGTTTTGGTGAGAGCCAGCATGGTTGGGTGATGTTCTCATGGCACATCTGCAGACCTGCCTGTGTCTGGAGTCTTTCTTCAGGTGCTGGGCTGAGGTAGCACCATCCCAAGCTCCTTCTGCTCTCTCCAAACCAAAACCATGAGGAATGGCACTGTATCCTTGAGCACTGATAGTTAATCAACAGTCTAATTACCAGTCCCAGAGCAGGCTCTCGTAGCATTTCTGTCAGGACGAACGAAGGCTGAGAAACGAGATTTAGCATGCAGTGAGTATGAGCTGTTTCCCACACTGCCTGCCACCAGATGACACTGGAGAAGGTTTTAATGTTGTAGGAATTTGGAGGACTTCCTCTGTGTGTAATTGGGATTTGGTGACTGATGTGAGACAAAAACCTGTCAAGATGAACTTGAATTTTTTAAAATAAAAGAACAGGTTTTCTGTGGACTGTCATGTGCATCCACCACTGGAGGCCCTCTAAAAACATATGGGGACATTTGGCAAGGAGTACGTACGTAGGGTTGGGTCTGCTATGGGAAGAAGGATGGACTAAGTAATTCCTTGAATTTCTTTCCAGCCCTATTTCTGATTATTGCTATTATTCTTGCCAAAGATATCCAGGGCAAGCAAAACTCGGATTATTTTCATATAAACACGTTCTTCCCACTTCTTTTGTAGGGAAATAATAAGTAGTTCAACATGCAGAATATATTCCATGTGGGCGCATCATGGCTTTAGGAGCAGAGAATTTCACAGGTTGCATTGCTCTCTCGCTGGGAATTGCTTGGTGGGCAGTGCTGCAAACTGCCCCCTGTACTGGGGAACCACCTTTCTCATGGGACTTGAAATTCCCCCATCCTTCCAGCAGCTGTGATGTGAACCAGCAGTGTTCTTCTCAGGTCCTGACTTGTGTTCCTCCTCGTGTTTCACAGCAGACAGTGTGTCTGTCATTCGGCGAGCTGCCCACGTTCCTCACATTATCACTTAGGCTGTGCCCACCAGGGTGCTCAGTACATACTGTAGCCTACAGCATCAGCTCTTGATGCTTTTGGAGAGGGTGGGGGTTTGGGTTTTGAGGGAGATATTTTCTCACTGCGTGTCAGTTTAAAATTGTGGCTGGAAGGGGTGAGCAGAGAGTGCTTGATGTCACATCAAGGGCAACCTTCAGGTGAAGCCTGTGGAGGTGCAGGGGAAGATTTTATCTGCACCATGGAAGTGGTTGCTTGCAATGGTGGCAGGAGCCCTGCCAGCCCTCTGTAGCAGTTCACCCCTGGTGCAGGGAGAGGCTGGCTCTGCAGGGTGATGCTGCTAGCACGCAGCCGGGGCATCCTTGGCTCTGGAAAAGGAGACTCCGTTTCATGTTTAACATATAAGCCGAGTCACTCTCTCCGCTTGCATCACATGCAGCCCTTGACAGAAAGCCCTCGGCGTAACCATGGCAACGGGGTTTTGCTTAAGCAGCACTTGTGAGGCTGCAGTACAGAAGGAGCCGGGGGTGATGGGGCGGGAGCGCGGGGGTGAGAGCGAGAGCAAGAGCATTCGGCTTCGCTTTCCTCAACCCCTCTGCTAATCAAGTGCAAGGAAATTGTGTAAATGAAGGACTATGATTTCCCTCCATGTCCATGCTTTTCGCAGGCAGTCTGTCGCTGGATATCACTCCTCCATTAAACAGAACACCACAGGGCTCATTTTCCAAATCAGATCTTCTTTTTTGGTGGGTAGATCAGTGAGATGTGCCATGCTCTGGGAGCCCAGGGCAGCTTGAACAGCACTCGTGGGTCATGGGGGCTGTAGCTTCCCTGGAGCCCAGGGGTAGGGCACCATGGGCAAGGTGCTTAATGCAGATGTCAGGTAACATTTCTTGGCCACTTTCATAGCCCGTAAAGTAATTTTTTAAGGGTTTTGCTGATGGTAGAATGTGATCCCTAAATGATAATTTTGGTGCCTTCTTGTATCCTCTGTTTTCTGCTATGGTGACCACAGAGTTGGTATCAGAAGTATGGGGGCACCCAGTGGCAATAGCTTTATTACCACAAATTGGTACATTTCTAGATGATAGCTCAGAGTTGGCTTCCCCAACAGACATTGGTGGGAGCTGGCTGCAGCAGGTCCCTGCCATAGCTGCTGTGTGCCCTGTTGCTCTCAGAGAGGTTCAAAAGCACTTTATCTCAGTTTCTGTTCACATTCCTCCTAGGTTTTCCCATGATAAGTCACCATACAATGGAGCTCAGCTGCTCATGGACTTGTCTGAACTTTTCACTCCCCCTCCACACAACACCTCAGGCAACTGTAGGAGCCAAACAGCCTTAAGCATTTTGTCTCTAATTAATGGAGATATACAAGGACATGCTCAATTACACGTGAACAAACACACTTCAGTGCCACCCTGAGGAGAGGCTTCCCTCTCTCACTGTCCCAGCTTTAGTAGGAGCAGCAAAAGAAATGACTTTTCCAAAATGTTAGTGCAAGAAACATTCCTCCCCCTCATACCTTTCACACACTTTCTTTTGTGTGCATTTTATTTTCCCACATTTTTAATCATCTGCATGCATAACTGAAGTATGAACCAAGACACATGTGTTGGAAGATCCATCCCACAGACTTCACATGAGCCTTGGGCAATTGTTCCAGCCCTGGGGTGTCAGAGATGTGCTGAGAGGTCTCAGGGCACTCAGATGAGCATTTTGGGTATCAAATGGCAGAGCATACTGAATCAATGGCTTGCTTTCATCCCTTCTAGAAGGATTGCTATTGTTCCCTGTTTTCTCTATTTTTTTTTCTTTTCTGTATTATTGTTTTCTGCAAATAGTGAAAAAATAAATAAAAAAATCCATCTAAAGCAGAGAGTTCATACCAGCTAATGCCTGCCCCCTCAAGAGAAACCGTTTGGGAACACTGTAATATAAAAATTGCTACAGCTATTAAGCAGTGAACTGAGATAAAACTGAACTTGCATCCTTTTTTAGCTGCTCACCACAGCAGTGTGATAATTGCAAAAATAACTTCTTGGAGTGAGAAAGTGGTAGAGATTTAGGAAGCAGGATTGATTATTTTTCACATGTTGGACTCCTCCCTTACGATACCCTGCCAGCTGGCCATGGGCAGGGGGAGGCAGTTTGCTTTCACACAGGAGTGTGCAAGTCAGCCATGATTCTGTAGAAAATCTCTGTGAGACACACATGGCCACCTCCAAACTTCACATCTCTGCTGTTGTGTCATGGAGTGAAAAGTTTAATCCATTCAACCGCTCTGCTAATTCCTTCCCTAAGACTGAGTCTGGGCAGGATTCCCAATCACTAAACTTCATCACCTAATCTATGGTTTGCAAGTCATTCAGGCAAAAGAGAAATTCTCCCCAACTTTGCCCTCACACAGCCTTGCCCTCCATAAATAATGTTTATGGAGAAAGCCTAATCACACTTACTTTAGGGAACATTGTTTTGCTTTCACAGCTACACCCAGTATGGGACTGAGACCAAAACCTCAGCCCTAAAGACTTTCCATCCTTGAGGATGGCTGAACATGCATCCGTCTATTGGAGGTCAGGCTTCCCACCCGTTCTCCAACCTTGTCTCAGCATGTGGGTGGTCTGAAGCTGGGCAGCCCTGGGAAGTGTGGGTGTTTGAGCAAATAAGTTCTTTGCCTTGTTGTGGACACATGCTGTGAGATGTAGAATGCTGCCCACTATTCTTGTCTGCAGTGATGGGGCAGGATCCAAGCAGAGCATCTGGAAGGCAATGAAGGGCTGAGAAGGACCTGGGGCAGAGCTCAGTTGGAACTTCAGGGTTTGGAGCACTGACCTCAGGGGAGTTGATGGCATTTGTGCTTCAGTTCTCTAAGGAAATCACAGGAAGGTAATAATGATGACCATAATAATACTTCTATTTTTTTCATTCAGGGATCCCAAGGATAGCGTGTTGAAGCCAGCTTGTTTTTTTAATCTACTTTTGTTTTTTGACTCTTAGTGACAGAGCAGAAAGAGAAGTTTAGCTTGGTGTTCCTCCTCCTCTATCACTGGCAGCCTCTGTTCACAGAAGCCCTTTGCTAGAAATGAAAATATTAGCAGATTGAACTAAGCATGAAAGGAGGCTTCTGAGATACTGTTTTGTTGTTTGACCAGTTTCATTTTCCCTTGTGAGCTATAACTCCTCTTGTCCTTCCTTCTCATCCTTGGGACTGAGGAGGGAAAGGCAGGGAATGGTTTGGGTTGCTTTCAAAGCGACTGTCACTCTCTAGGATGCTGGTTTCCCCTGTTTGTGAAAAGCTCTGGGACTGTCTGATACCACTGCATGAAGTTCAGCAAGGCCAAGTCTAAGTTCCTGCACCTGGGTTGGGGCAATCCCAAGTGCAAATGCAGGCTGGGTGGAGTCCTGAGGAGAAAGACCTGGGGATGCTGGTTGATGAGCCAACAGCATGTTGGAACACCCCAGAAAGCCCCAGCCGTGCCCTGGGCTGCATGAAAATGTGTGTCCAGAAGGTTGAGGGAAGGATTCTCCTCCTTTACTCTCATGAGACCCCACCTGGAATACCATGTCCATCTCTGGAGCTCCCAACACAAGAAGGATCAAAGGGCTGGAACCCCTCTTTTATGAGGACAGGCTGTGAGTTGGGGCTGTTCAGCCTGGAGAAGAGAAGGCTCCAGGGAGACCTTCCAGTATCTGAACAGGGCCTACAAGAAAGCTGGTTGTGTTCAAGACCAGGTCGGATGGGGCCTTGCACAACCTGCTCTAGTGGGAGGTGTCCCTGCCNTGCAAATGCAGGCTGGGTGGAGTCCTGAGGAGAAAGACCTGGGGATGCTGGTTGATGAGCCAACAGCGTGTTGGAACAGCCCAGAAAGCCCCAGCTGTGCCCTGGGCTGCATGAAAATGTGTGTCCAGAAGGTTGAGGGAAGGATTCTCCTCCTTTACTCTCATGAGACCCCACCTGGAATACCGTGTCCAGCTCTGGAGCTCCCAACACAAGAAGGATCAAAGGGCTGGAACCCCTATTTTATGAGGACAGGCTGTGAGTTGGGGCTGTTCAGCCTGGAGAAGAGAAGGCTCCAGGGAGACCTTCTAGTATCTGAACAGGGCCTACAAGAAAGCTGGTTGTGTTCAAGACCAGGTCGGATGGGGCCTTGCACAACCTGCTCTAGTGGGAGGTGTCCCTGCCCATGGCAGGGGGGTTGGAACTGGATGATCTTTAAGGGCCTTTCCAACCCAAACCATTCTATGATTCATTTATTCTGTCCTGTGCCCTGCTGCACATGCTGGACTTAACAAAATCATGACATGTGTCTTCAGGAGGTGTAACCATCTTTAGTTGCCCTGAAGACAGTGGGAGGAACTGCTGGCTGTGGAGCTGGCCCTTGTCCTAGCTACAGAAGAGCACATGATACACAAATTACATGATCTGAATCTTAATCAAATCTTGTTTGCGTCATTTGATGATTCTGGCTCAGCCTCTGGGGTGAATTGTCCTCCTGTTTTCAGGACTGAAGTCAGGAGGTATGCAGTTTTTGGGTGGGTTCGGACAACAGGCAGGTTTTCTCCAGCTGACATGTGCCAGAGAAATCAGAGTGGCTTGGAACAAGGGCTCTCACCTGGCAGATCTGGTTTTGGGACCTGCTCCCACCATGGTGGTGCAGGAAGGTGCTTGAGAAGCTGCGTCTGCTCCAGCCACATCATCAGGCTGGGGACAGACCTGAGCCCCCTGCTTTGGTACCTGCAGGCTGGCTGTTGGGTGGACTTCATCAGCAAATGAGGTGCTGGCTGCACAGACATCTTTTTCTTTTAAAAGCAGATGATGTCAGAGTCCCTTCAGGGAGGAGCTCTCGTTTCCCCACCTTTCACAAGCAGCATGTAAAGATGGCCAGGCTGTGTGTTGGAGGCTGTGCTGGGGAGCAGAGTGGGCTTGATCTGGATTTTTCCCTGGATATCCCATTAAACACCCAAAGCACCATGTTTCTAAGCTGGGGCTGTTGTAGCTCATGCAGTACTGGCAAGAAGGAAGCATTTGGTGGCCTGGTATTTGCAGCAAAGTGACATCCCAAATGGCCCTGTGCATACTCTGAGAGGTGGGGGGAAGCTGGGACAGGGCAGCTCTTTTCTAAGCCTGTTTCTGTAGCACTGCACAGAGCAGTGGGGCACAGAACTACATTTGTCAAGATACTGATGCATCTTCTGTTTAATGTCAGGAAAGCACTGGCTGATATTATTTTTCCTTCTGTTTTTTAACAGAGTAGGAGTTTACCATATAAAACCAAACCACGCCTGTTAGTGGGCTGGTGGTAGTGTTGTTTTGAGGTGGATGCAAAAGATTCAGAGAGTTGGATCGTACCTTTTTTTTTATGGCACACAGAATTATCTTGGCCAAGTCTCTTGCCCTTGTGCGTCATCTTAGTTTTGCTTGTAAAACAGACAAAAGTGCTGTGTTCAGCTGAAAGGACCCTTTTTATTCAGAGTTTTGTAATACACAGAGTAAAGGGCTGTGGAAGGGCAGCTAAGTACCAAATGGTTAAGTCATACAGCAAAGTATAAGATGCAAGCCTTTGTAACCATATGCAAGAATTATTTGGAGTCACCAGATGGCAGGATTCTAGACAAAATTTATTTTTACTCTGCAAATCAAAACATAGCATCATTTACAAACGTCTGTCAAGTGAGATGTGGGTCTCCTTAAATGCCAGGAGTGTTACAGCATCACCACAAAGGATCCAGGTGCAGAGAATCTGGGAGCCATGGTGAATAATCAGTAAAAACTTGCTGCTAGGCACAGTGGTTGTGGGGAATGCAGCTGTCTTTGGAAACAACTGGCACGGGGCGGTCACAAATTGTGTGTTGCCAGGATTTCCACCAAGGTGGGGAGTTTGTCTGGAAGAGATGCTCCAGTCCAAGCAGGCCGCAGTGCTCAGAACTGCAGCTGGCAGATGAGGCCATCAGGGTAGTGAATTGCCATGGCCTCTGTCCCCTTTCCTATCTGCAAACCCGGAGTGTATCCACTGGAGACCCCCAAGGGTGTTTCAGTAGGCAGCAGTAAAGCAATAGGCGTTTCCCACCCACTGGGGCAAGTAGCATTGTTTCATTTTGCATTGCCCAGGTCATCATGGTCTTCCTAAAGAGGCAGGAAGAAATGGGTAGGACTTCTGTGGGATGTTTTTGCTCTCGCCTTTCCTTCTTTGTAATAGAATACGTTAAAAGAGACTGTAAAGAGCTTAAAGTGGAGATTAAATGTGCAGCACCAGGATAAAAAAGACACAGTTTTTTGGATTTAGAGGACAACCCTTCATTTTTGCTTAGTCCAGTCCAGTTTCTCCTCTTTCAGTTTTCATGACAGATCTGACACAGACAATCTTCTCTTTTAACTCTGAGCTGTGAGTACTGCCAGATGCTCAGGTTTTTAAGAGCATGCAGTTTTGATCAAACCAAGCCAATTATCCTACTGGAGTGATAGTTTACCGTGCAGAGTGTGCCCATCTTACTAAACACTGCTGGAGTCTATCTTTTTAATTATTTTTTTTTAATATCCATATGGTATGGTTTTTTGGACCTACACCATTATTTTAATAGATTACTACTCTGCTAAAGAGCAAATGACACAGTGCTATGGAGGTAATTGTGGCACAGGTAATTCAACACACATAGTAGAAGACAAGTGCATTCAGTCTGGAAGATCGATGCTGTTGACAGCTTTTGAAAATTGTAAAATGTAAGCATTATTAGAGAAAGGTGGTGGGTGAAAAACAACACATCCCGAAGTAGATCTTCTCAGCAAAGCTAATATATATGTATTTCTAGATCTTGAATGACTTGAGAGCTGCTGAGGAGGAGGTATAGCTGTTTTGAATATCCTGATCAGGTGTGAGGTGCTTGTGAGCTGGTCACAGAATAACTTCTGGAAATATAAAACTGCAGGGCTGGGCTGTAAAAATTAGAGTGAAATCAGAAGATAGCTCAGCAATATTACAGTGTTGGTTCTGCAGAGTTTTAAGCAATACCTCTGAGCATGATTTGTTTTCTCTTTAATTAGGGAGAAATGGTCAAGACAGTGAAAGTTTGTTCCTTTGTACCTCAGGGCAGAGGATGATCAGGGAGGGCTTTCGGAGGTGATCAGTCAGCAGACCCTGTGAGTAATCTCTCATCATCTTAAGGAGCAGTCTGGAGAGCTTTCAGCCCAGGAGAGAAAGGAGAAGGACACTGCAGTAAAAATAATATAGGCTGCTCTGCAAGTCATTTAAAGCTTGAAAAGAGTTGCTTATTTTTTAGAGCCCATTGGAAAGTGTTCATCAGTAGATTTTATTTTTTTTAAAGGTCGCATATTTCCTAAAAGGAAATTACTCCTCATTCTGAGAGTCTTAAATTCACTGTCACTCCATCACTCTTGTAATGTGTGGTACTCTTAAATGCACTTGGCTTTACCTTTTCAGCTTTTCTGAGTGGCATTGCCCTCTTTTCTCACAGTGCTTTTGTGGTTTTTTTCCAGCCCTCTCCAATTCTTACACTGTTGTCAGCCTCCTTCACAATGAGCTGCCTCTCTGACTCCTCCTCAGGTCTCCTGTAGGAACTCTTCCATGCTTTTATACCTAGCAGCTGTTGGATAGTTCCTTCAAGGCATTTTTTAAAATACTTTTTGTGCTTCTTGCAAGCTCTTTGCTCTAAGCCTCTCTCCACTGCCAACCTCTGCCTTCCTTCCTGGAACCCAAAGCACAGTCCCTCTTGAGTCTTTCCCATTCAAGCTGCAGAAGATGTGTTGCAGTGCTACACTTAAGTTGAACTGGCAAGGGTTTGCACAGGACTGACCTTTTTTAAATGCCCATTTCAAAATATTATTTTGCCTTGTTACATGGTCTTCTGCTTTGTGGTGACTTATTTAATTAGCTTTTGACTTGCTGATGTAAAAATCCAGAGGTAAGGATTTGCTGATCTCTGAACTGATTTCTATACATGCTATAGAAACCATGGTGGAAATTACACTGGAAATTGAATGCTATATGGTGTGATAAATAGTAATTTGGAGGTATATTAACCTGCTTCCTTTAAGTAAAGAGATGTCTTAGACCGTAACTGCCCTCATTCAGGAACTGACATTTCCTCCTGATGAGGCATTTATCTTACAGCTTGATTATCTTTCAGTGAAAACACTTCAACTCTGACCTTTCCAGATGCTATACTGGGCTATGTTTTCACACTGACTGGCAGCCTGCAGTGGCATGAGGGCAAATGGGAATAGGAGGTGTTCTGCTTACCCTAAATCACTGAGATGTTGACAACTTGTTGAAAAGCTCCTTGATGAAACCTAATTCCTTTCCGTTCACAAAAAGATAACTTATCTAGCAAAGTAAAATGGGTTGACGTTAGAGATGATCACGTGGAAGTGTGTGCTGGAGAGAGGGGCTGGTTGCACTACTCCCCAGTACTGCCAGTGCTACTGTCCTGGAGGACTGACAACTCAGGGAGATGACAACATGTGTTTTGCTGAAGCTTCAGAGCTACGAGAGACATTGGGGTTCATAGCAAAACAATTTTGTAATACAGCAGGTGCTGTTGTTACTGTTGTCTGCTGATTCGGGTTGTCAGACCTCCTCAGGTCTCCCCTTGGCTTACCCTGACCTAGCGAGAGTGAAGAAACTGGCTTATTTCTCTAGAAATGTGGAAGGTTGTGGGAATAAGCTGCACGAGTTAAAGATTGTGTTTATTTACTGCTATAAGTAGCCAGAAGGGAGGTAAAGCAGGACTAGGGGAGGATTGATGGTGCCCCAGCCCCATCCAAGGGCAGGTTATGCATGCACAGACCCTTCCCTCTCTCTCCCTGCTCCCTTGAGTGTGAACTCTGTCCATATCACAATTGCCACTGAAGTCACTGTGAGATCTGCTCAAGTCAGTGTATCAACATCATGCCCTAACTTTTTTTGCCTGATTGGCCATAACAGAAAGCCTGTTCTTGAAGTATCTGCTTACGCAAAGACATAGGAAAGGTATCCACACTCTTGGGAGTACCTTAGATCTAACCAATGAATACTGCTACAAAAACTACAAGAAATTAGAACATCCACAGAAAATGCATCTCATTTTTGGTACCATCTAACAGTCAAAGCCACCAGTTCATGCCCCAGCACGGCTGCAGAGGGTGTAGGGCAGCATCCCTGGGGGCAAAGGCTGTCTGTACAGATGAACTGTGTGTGCTCTGTGTGCAACCCATTAACAGGCATCATGAAGTCTCTGTCCTTCACATTTGCATTTGACCCTCTCAAAGAGGTGTCATGGACCTTGTTAGCTTCTGTAGTTGGCTTGTGTTTTCCTTTATTTTACACTCCAACCTATTTTCTTTTGTTCTTATCCTACCTGAAGAGCCCAGGATGTGGTACACAGTTGTCATCCCACCAGCCTCCCACTAAAGCAAGACTGTCTTCTGCAAGAGACAAAACAAGAGGATCAGGAGAGACACGTGGCCCTACAAAGCTTTCTCTGTAAGGAGAGAAGTAGGGCAGTGGTGAACTCTTAAGTGTTGGGTCTCATTAAAAGGAGCCCAGACAAAGCCACGGGAATGCCTGAGACAGCTGAATTCCCTCAGATTATTCTTCCCTTGAGTTTTTACTGGGAAACTATTTTCCCCGCAGGCTGCTGTGCCGTGCTTCTCTTGCAGTGCCTGCACAGCTCCCACAGTGTGCCTGCCTGCACCATGGTCCTTCTGGAATGGCTTTCAGGAGAGACAGGACTCAGTAATGCCTCAGTTTTGGAAGAATTTTGGGAATGTATATGTATATTTTTTTACATTAGCAATAGCTAGCTCTGGAAGATGAGTCTTGTGCTAGAAGTGTCACACTGCTTGTTTCTTCCAGTTGTCTGTCCCACCACCTGCAGCTGCCTCAAACAAAATTTGGTGTCACAGAGAGAAACCCACTGCTCAGAGAGAGCTCTGTTGTGCTGAAAGAGCTGACATGTGGGAAATGCTTTATTTCTGCATGGTTTAAATGTCTGTGTGTGTCCTAGGATCGGGCTACTGAGCACTTCAGAGATGAAAGCTGAGATCTTAAATATGACTACAGATTTTGTGAAAGGCTGGTGAAGTGGCAGAAGGTCAGATGTGATCTGTTTGCAGTAGGTTGTGCTGCTGAAGACCCCCACTACAGTTTTTTGCTCTTATTCCTGTGCATACAAGGGAGCTCATTCCCCACGGATTCCTTTTCAGACTTAAAGCAAAGTAGCAGCACTGCTTATGCCCTCGTGACCTGGCAGCTCATACAGCATAGGTATGGCAGAGCTGAATGAATGCATCATGCTGAGATTGGATCCCTCATCCCCACTGTGTCCCGTTGTGTCACCTAGCATTGCTTAGGTTCAGATCTGTTATCTTCACCCAACAAGCAGCAGCCTGTAATGAGAAGAGAGCTCTTTCCTCCTCCAGCTCCCTGCTGTCTGGTTATTTCCAAGTTACAGTCTGAGGAGCAATGAGTTTTAATCCAACAAAAGGACTCTCTAAACTATGCAAAACCAGCTGCCACATCTAACTTCACAGAAGATCCTTAAAGGGCTCATGTTCAAACACTGGTTACTGTGGTGTGGTCATTTGGGGTGGAGACTGTGTGTAAATCAGTGCTGGGAGCAATGGGGTCCCTGCTGCACACCTATTGCTTAAGCAAGACATAGAAAACCACAGCAGAGAAAACCCAATGTGATGATTGACAAAGGTATGGTAGAGCCTGGTACCGAGTGAACAACCAAATTATAGCTGGCTGCACAGACTAGTAGGCAGAGGATTGTTGTTTAAAAAGGGGCTGTGTTGGTGGTGTCGAGTGAAAATGTGTACGGAGGGCAATCTGTGCTTGGAACTCATTTTCTTGGGAAATGCAGCAATTCAGGCGTGCAGAGGATTTCCCACAAGTGACAGTGTTTTGCAAACAGAACCAGAATTAATATACTGGGTAAATAAATGCCAGACATGCTCAGCTATGTATTGAAAAGGCCTGCAAGGGAGGAGAAGCCTTCAGACTTGAAGATGGAAGCAAAAGTCTGAGCTTGGTTTTAGTTACGCTAGCACGAACTGAGAACAAATCCATGGAAGTTGGTGGAATGATGCTCATGTGACAGAGGTGTAAATGAGAGGTGTCAATCCCTGCAGTCTTGGCAGGGAAGAGTTGACATTATCAAGAGCTGTCCTTTATGCACATTCTATTGCTTATCCACTGACATTTATTGCAAAAAAATAAAGCTTCTGTGCATCTCACATGTTGAAGTGGGATGTTAAGATTGGGAACTTCATGAATAACCATTGGGGTGCACTGGAAGAGGTGTCCATGTATGGGAACATTTAGCTTTCTGAATTTCCCTTAAGGAAGAGGTAGCTCAGGAGAAAACATGTCCTCTTTGCTCAGGTCCTTTCAGGCTCTCCTGCAATGCTGTCAGGTGCTGCTGGGATGAAGAGAAGGAAGGAGCAGATGTGTTGGTTATGGGACTGAGGTGGGTGGGCCCAGGAGGGGGCTGTGGTACAACATGGTTACTGGGAACGGAGGGGCTCCCAAAGCTGGCCTGCTGGGCAGCAGGTCCTGTACACAGAGGCCGTGCACACCTCTTGTGCTGGGAGCTGCCCACTGCTGCTTGGAGCTGGGCACATGGCCAAGGGGTGAGTTGTGCTGTGACTCATCCTGGGCTGTGGCCATGGAGGGTTCAGCAATGTTTTGTGAGCAGAGGGATGCAGCAAATTGTCAGAAGAGCTGCCGAGAAACTCTCTGCCAACATGCTGGAAAACTGGTGATAGAATGTAGCATTTTTTTGAGAAAAAGGAGTAACTTTGAATATTTATTATTTTTTACTTTCTGTTTGTAACAAAAGTATCTCCTTACTCCCTGCACCTCCCACCCTCGGTAGTCAGTCTGAGAGCAGATGCTGGGGCCTGAGAGACCAAGTTCCCTGACAGGCACAGGAGGCTCCTTGGTCCTCAGTCTGCCAGACAGGCTGACCCGCTCCCCCCTTTCTCTTCCTCCAGACCATCCCTGAGCTGCTCCAGGGCTCTCTGGACTAAGCTGAGTTCCCAGACTGCTCAGGCAGACAGCTGTCAGGAGCCCCTCCTTGCATGTTGTGTTTCTAAACCAGCCAAAGATCCTTCAGCATCCACGTTCGGGTGTTGCTGAGAAATTCAACATTGCAGGAATCCAGCTGTGTGAAAAAGCAGCAGGCTGTGGGTGTTCTGCCCCAAACCAACACATGGAGTTTACCACCCTGCGCAGCCGGTGAAGCTGAAATGTCCCTTTCCCCACTTGCCAAATGCATGGCCCACATCAAACACTGCTGGCAAGACTGTTTTTTGTGGTTATTTTCCTTTCTCTCCTGCAGCACCACTGAGGTGAGTGGGAATTGAAATCACTTTCTTGCCCTTCCTTCTAATTAGTGGCCCCTTTTGGTGCATCATAAAATTAGCCCCTAGTGACATTTGCATGTGTACACAGCATTAACATTTCCAAGTGGTCACAGAGTGACAGCTCTGCAATGCAACCACCTGATGTGCTTGTTTTAGGGTGCATGTGTTTGTGCTGGGGGGGGACTCAGTGTGGGATTTTAACCCAATTAAGACCTGCTAATGGGCTTATGAGGTGGCTCATTTGTTAATATCACCAAAAGCTGGAACTGTTTCATGGAGAAGAGTTTTGAAGTTCCCGAGGTCTGATGTGACACATGCTCTCGTGGCACTTAAGAGCCCAGCCCAGCACCCATAGCTACGAGGCATCTGGGGGAGAAACTGGATTTTGTATAATCATCCCTTTCCTCTACCTGATGACTGAGCACATTTTCTTAGGGCTCTCCTCATCTTCTGGAACAGATGCAAAGCTGAGGTCCTGGCCACATGTGGTCATTAGAGATCCCATAGTGTTTCTAGCAGCAGTGCTCTGGCCAGCTTCCAGACTGAGCAATTGCATTATGTTTCCCCAAAGTCTCCCTGTAGTTTCCACTGGATATGATTTTCTTTTTCACATCCTGCCTGAATCCATACTGTAGCCCTGTAACTAATTAATTTAAGAGCTTTGAAAGTATAAAATGCTATGTAAGTGCTGCAAGTACTATCATTACTGGTGGCCCAGCATGATGCTGAACAGCTGTTGTGGGCTGGCTCCAGAGGTGGCTGTATCAGTAAAGGGGGATCCTTCAGAAGAGCTTTGAGGATTGCAAGGATAGTCTATAAACCTGCAACAGAATAATATCCCTGGAAAAAGGAACAAGCAAGTCGATTGCATTTATTGAACTTTAAAAATTTAATACCAGTATAATCTTCTTCTCTTAATCTCCTTGAATGAAAAGTTTAACTAATATATTCTTGTGATGTTGATTTATTCTCATTTATATTACAGTTGTCCATACAGAAATTAGCATCTCCTTATGCTAACAACTGTATGAAATGTGGTAAGGGTTGGAGTTGATAATCCAAATAAATCAGATGGGCAAGGAGATGAAAATAGTTTCTCGTTTGGGATGAAAAGTTTTGACTTCTCTCTGTAATTGAGGCTTAAGGGTAGCCAACTTGAAAAAAACCCACAGGCAGCTTTTCATGGTTGGAACTTCTCGAAGAACAGGAGTGGCATGTTGATGGAGTTCAACCTTCCCGGAGAGCTGCTCCTGGAGGGACAGTGGACTGGGGCCAACGGTGCTGTTGGGAAGACCAGCAGTTCTCCATCCAGTTGTACCTGTCCCAGTCAGGGCAGCAAGTGTAGACTTGATGCTTCTTTGGCACTAGCTCAGGAGCTCAACATGCTGCAAACATCCCCAAATTGGCCTGAATTTTCAGAGGTGCTGAACTCTTAAAAATCAGTATCTAAATTACAGCATCTGTTGAGATGAACAAATGCAGCTTTGTTCTTCAGGTGCCCATGCTTGGAAGGAGTTTTTCCAGTAGGAGTAAATGTCTCTGCTCTATAAGAGGGCTATGTCCTGCACTACTGGAGTGAGAAGGTCCCAGCAGAGGAGCACTCAGCTTCTTTTGTCTTTTTTTCTGAACATGTGTGGAAAGCGGGACAGCAGAAGCTGCCCAGGTCATAGGGAGGGAAGGCAGAGCAGGACTGGTCCTGCTGAGGATGAAGCAGCTGCAGCTGTATTTGCATGAGGCTGCCCACCCTCTGACTGCATGGCCCCCATTATTGATTTTAATTTTTGTTAACTCTGTTCAGAGGAGATGGGCTGCACTTAAATTTTCCCTTGGAACAAAAGCCCAGACATGAAGATACTCATGCTTCTCACATTTTTTCTCACGTTTCTTGTTCTATTTTCTGTGTGCCTAAGGATGCCTCTCTGTTGTGAAGCACAAGTTAAGGTTGTGAAGCCTGGTGAGAGTGAAGCACAAGGGCCATGCTAGCAGATAACAGAAACCATGTGCTACATTGCTCTGGACCAGCCATGACCATTATCCACAGGCTGTGGTGCAAATGGGAGTGGTGGCACCTGTGCCAGCAGTGACATGGCACTGAGATGTCTGCATCACTGATGTTTTCTATGAATCTTGTAACTGAGTAAATCTGAGTCTCGTCCTCAGTATATAGCTTGGTCACCTTGAGTCAGTGCTGTGTTTATGTGTGTACAAGGATCTCGAGGCACTGTTTGTGTGGCCATCTGCAAGCCCTGTCTTGCCCCATGAGGAAGCACCCAGGGGTCCTGTGCACCCAGGTGCTGCTGGTGTGGTCTGCAGACCATCTTGAAGGCAGCTGCAGAGCACTGTCTGCTGCAGAGAAGTCACAAACCAGGGCTGAAATAGTTTAAAACACCAGTTGCCTGGTGTTTGTTAACAGCCCTTACAGCTGTGTCAGGGGAAAGGGAGTGTAGAGATGCATGTGGTACAACAGGCTGTTGCTCATGGTCTGGCTTTAACTACAGAGTCATCTTTGGCATCAGTTCAGGCCGAACGTTAGACTGTGAGATAGGACAGGGAGACTGGCACATCACTTTGCTGCGTGATAAGGAAAAGGCAGCTGTAAGAGTAAGCTAGAAAAGCTCCACAGCTGGAGTTGTGAGTTTGTCTCTCAGAGCTGGTACTTCCAAAGGCCAGCCCTCGAGGCTGAGCCCTTCCTGCTCTTCTGACAAACCGACGCTAGCTGCTAGCAGAAAACCTGCAGACCTTGCCCCAGCCTGGTTACCTGCTCCTGCATTGAGTTATTTTGATCATTCAGTGGCCAAGTGAATGGTTCCATAGCATCTGTAGTTACACTATTTCACATTTTAATCTAAATGAATGTGCTTACTTCAAGGGGATCTGTGCTAAAGGGATGAAACTCAGGCCTGAGGAAATTGCAGGGCTGCAGCGTACCATCTGTGTAGCTTTTTCCATTATGGCAGGCTTTATGAAGCCAGTTTTGCTCCTGAGGATGAACTGGATGTGAACGGTTGACAATGACATTTAGAAGAGACAATCTGGAAAATAAGGAAGCGTGAGAGTCTCCCGTGGACTGTTAAATACTGAATAAAATATGAACAGCAGTGTGTTATTACTAAAACGAGCTATTTTTAATGATTCTGCTTATAACCCACCAGCCCTCTGACTTGACAGTTAGCAACAGCACTCAAAATCCATGAATAATAAAGCAAGCAGTTTAAAAGTTGCCCTATATATTAACATATATTCTGACACGGGTCTCAGGTGTCTCTAATGAAGAAAGATGATTGCACAAAGAGCTAACAAGAAAATCATGGATTTCTCCCTCCCTCCTGAAAGTTAGTGATTTAATTTAGTGTAATGATGCAGAGAAAAAACAAACAAGTTTGATTAAAATTTTCTGTGCTGTTTTTGAACAGAGGCAGGTATCTGTACTCATACTGGGTGAGGAAAAGGAAATAATTTTCAGTTTAACAGCCACAGAAGAAAATACTCAACAAGATTTAGTCGAGTTGCTTTTTTTTGATTTGGCAGTCCACGATAATTTGCACCCAAGATCTTGAAGAGTCTGGATGAGATTAGAGTCTCTGGTTAACAGATGTTAACATCTTGGACTACCAGTAAGGAGTAATGGACCACAACAAATACGGGAATACAATGTTCTGTTGAGATAGAGAGCTGGAAAAGGAAGGGGTCTTTTTGGACTAAATCCAACTTCTAGCTGAGCAGGTTCATTTCTGAGCAGGTTGCTCCAACAGTTGTCCAGCTTGGAAGGTCTCACATCTTGCCAGGCTTTGCCAAAAGCAGAGGGTTAGATCTGTTCAGGGGTTTGGGCATTTTCAAGATATCATTGCTTGGTGGAGGGGATTAGGAAAGTTAACTGGGCCGGGGAGCTTTAGGGGATATATCATGCCCTGGCAGTGGTGGGGACTCAGACCTCTCTCCCAAAAAGAGCAACCCCCCCTCCAGGCCCCAGCTGCCTTGCTGGGCTGGGCAGGTGGCAAGATCGGTGGTAGGCCAGAGCACATGGGGCTGGCTGACTTGCATGGGGGTTTGATGTGAGCAGAGAAAGCTAGAGGTCTCGATTCTGCTCGTCAAAAAGGCAGTGTTGGGTCTCAGTTCTGCTCTTAGGATTTTATGTCTTTTATGTTTGAGACTCAGTGGAGAAAATACAGAAATGGTGCTGGAAGCAAGGATCAGGACCCAGGAGTGGGCTTCATCATGCTACAGAAGTTGTAGAATGTGTGGTTTGAGTCGCAGAACATAATGTTGGTCCCTTTACTGACATAGCTGCTTCTTCCCCTGTGGTGATACTCCTCCTCCTCCTCCTCCTCCATGATGTCCTGGCAGAGTGCTGCACTGGTAAGCATCACTGTCCCCAGTGGGACGAGGAGGATGCTGGGTTATCAGGTCCCCAAGCCCTGCAACAGGAAAGCAAAGGTTAACTGGGCCAGGAAGCAGCTTGGGGATGCCTGAGAGCATCCTTAAGGAAGAGGAAATCAGTTGTTGGGACAGACAAAAAGCCACCATGACATAAAGCAGCAGGATTAGCACTCTGATTGAGATGCATTCTTGCTGTGAAAAAATTATTCCTTGCCTCTGTAAAAATACCCTTTTGGTCTCTTTCCTGTCCTCAGTCCCCCAGCCTTTGAGAGAGAACATGCCTCCATATGGTCCTGGCAGGAAACCTGTGAGCACTGTAGTAAAGTGATGGTTTAGGAGAGCAGCTGAAGTGCTTGCCTGTGTGCTGGGCTGCCCTGAGCACCCCTCTCTGTGGCACCGAGGCCATGCAGGAAGCTGGAGCTTCAGTGATGTGATGTGTGCTTTGTACCTCCTTGGTCCTGCCTGTGTCCCTTGTATTCTTTGTTCACTGTCTCAGTCCCTGCTGCTCACATAAGAATACCACATCCAGAGCTGAAATTACAGAAATGGGCCAAATAGGCCCCAGTCCCAGGCGGGTTGCCTCACTGGTGAGCTGCAGCTGTTACAGTTCCTTATGGAGATGTGCATTCTTCCACCAGTCATAGCTGGTGAAACGGTGATTGATGCCCATACTTGATTTTTCCAGGGCTTTGACCAAGACCTTCTTTTCATCCAGCAAAATTAAGGTGGATGATTTCCAAACCAGACATTCATGAGCATAATCCTTATTTATGTGAGAACTTCCACAAGCCTAGGCTCTTTACAGCCATTGCACTTGTGCCTTTAATGGCTGTAGGCACATAACAGGTAGACCTTCTGAAGAACAGCATCATCAGTCAAGTTCAGTAATCCTTTTCCAAGCAGATGTTGAAGGATTTGTTAGGACCTCTCGATAAGTACACCCGGAAACCTCTGAATTTGATTTAAATGTGCTCACAGTGTAGTAGTTAACTCAGAACTGCCAAGCACAAATACAGTTCAAGGAAATAATATTTGAGTCTTTCAGTGTTTAAATGGAAAAATGAATTAATCATTGGCAATTACTGAGTTAAAAGACTTAACATAGGATTTAAAATACTCCTACACAACCTTGTTTCCAAAGCTTTCATTAACTGAGCTAATAATGACTACTACAATTAGAGATGCAAGGCATTGAGAAGGTGAAGATAATAAAACATATGCAGTTATTTCAAAAATTTACCAGTCAGTTTTGCAATGTGTAAGAAATTCACCTAGTCTCTTGTTTGGAAACATTCCATTTTCACACAAATACTTGTCTTTTTTGGACAGTAAAGCTGTCTCATGTGCTGGCACAAAACATTCCAGGACTGCCCCAAAACAACACTTTGCTTTGGCTCATATTTACCTGGAGGAGTCCGTGGTCACCATCAGGAGTCTAAGTTTGTGGAAAGGTCATTTTTTTTCTGGAGAATATGGACTGAAGCTGGTATGTCTGATGTGTCCTGCTTTGGTCTTGTATCAGCATAGATGGGATTTTTTTATTCGCTTCCCTGGTTTTGTCCTGTTCAAAACAAAGGCAGTTCAGTGTCAGTAATTGAAGGGATGACATCAAATACTAAACTAGGCCAATACTGAAATCTCAAACATTTGTGTCTTTTTGGCAAAACATCTCTCCCCAAAGGGACAGGTTCTCAGCTAAAAGGAAAGCTTGGAAAAAAGAAGAGATGGATGGGGTGGGAAAAGAGATCACAAAGATGCAAGGAGTGGCTGGCAGTGAACCGTTTGGGAGTTTGGCTGGTGGAGAAGAAAGGAAGAGAAGGGGGGAAAATGTGGCCCCCTTTTTTTAATTTTCAAAATGCTAATCTCCTGTACAGAGTAGCCCTGCTTTGATAAGAAGGTTTATCAGACACACAGACTGTTTGGTCAGATCTTAAACAGATAGGTTTTTTTCTTTTTGGCTTGTTAGCTTAATTATTTCTTGCCAAGAAAACGTGAAGAAAATGCTGCTTTGCATCGATACAATTCTTTCTTTATTATTTTTCCCTAACTTCTGGGTTAGGCACTGAAGAGGAAAAGCAGCTGTTTGCAGGGCTGAGGTATCCAAGGCATTCCCCAGAGCCAGCTACCTGGGTTTGCACGGCTGGTCTTGGGGTGGACCAGGGACCCTGGTGCAAGGCTAGTAGAAGCTGGGATGCAGCCTTTAGGAGCATCCTCTGCCTTCCTGTAGTACCACCTATGTTTGTGGAGTGTTCATCAATGGACAGCTTAAGACTCTTGCCACTGTGGTGTACAGTCCCTTTCAGAATGGCAATTATAAAGCACTCATCTTGATTTTCTTTAGCAAAAGAAGGATGACAGAGGACCAAATATGAGAGTCCTGGAGCCATTGGCTAATAAAATGAGCTATTTGGAAGTTCTGCAGATTATTTCTTTTTCTTCTTTGAATGATGCATGTGCACGTGCATTAGCGTGCATGTAACTCAGCAAACATGGGCAATGGGAACTAGAAATTCAGGAAAGAAGTTAGGAGAGGAGACAAATGCATCCTGGCGTCCTCCCTACCTCACTGCCCACAGCTTTTCTTTGTAGTGGTGGTGGACGTTCCACAAAATCTTACCCTTACAGCTTGTTTCACCTCATTGGCTAGTTGGTGATGGTCTGAAAGCTATTTTTTCTGAGAAATGTACACTGGTCCTCCAGCTGCAAAAAGCCTCAACTATGGGCTAAAACCAAAATCAAAACACGTCTAGGCATTGAAATCCTCTGGCCTTGTTTTCGTTGGATGCTGCAGCACATCTCTGTGGTATCAGTCATTAGGCAAAGCATTTCCAATAATTTATTTGATTCTTTTTGTCCATTTTTACTCTTCCTAATTATACTAAAGCTGTGTCTGATGTCTCTATTTTTTCTGATAGTCAGATCAGACCTGAAGGATTATGCCAGAATATTCCTGCCTGTTGGGGCTATGGGTAAACTATTCACCCTGACTCTTCACCTTTCAGTAGTCATTCTTCCAACTCCATGACTGAACAACCATGTGATCTATTACTAATTTTGGCACTTGTCTGTCTCTCTGAAAAGCCTGCAGAGAGGAAAAGAGATTTCCAGCTTCTCCTAGCAGCCTGACTCCGTAGGAGTTGTTCAATGAGCTTACTTTCCCAGCTGCAGCAATTCCATGATCTCTGGTATCTCTAGAACATTTTTTCAACCACCATTTTAATGAACATAGATCTCTTATAAATATTTGAGGAAAACCAGTAAAAAGGGCCACAAAGTGAAGTAGATTCATGGGTTTTGTTTGCATTACTGAATACTGGTGTGTGTTTTCCAAGCTGTGATGTTGACGGCTTTTCATCTGATTCATCTGATTTCCATATAACAAGAAAAAGAGTTGTTCCTCTCTAACTGTAGGCAATTGCATGAGCCATAAGTCAGAATTAAAATATGATTATCTGTTATGAAGATCACAGATTCCTCTTCAAGTTTCATTATTTACAATCCTTTTCTTGGTGACATTTCAATTCTCAGGAAATTATGCTCTAAATTGTACCTAACATGCTCACCACCCACATGTAACACATGCAGGAAGGTTGTGAGATACAAAGGGTGAATGTTTCAATTTAAATTTTCTTTTTTTTTTTTTTTTTTCATGAGATTTTAGAGCAGAGGGTGAGTATTTCACTAAAATCTATAGCAGAGATTGCACAGCAAAGGAGTGCAACAGGGCTTTCAGTGGCAGTTATCTACAATGTTATTTTCCTGCCATCTGGGTAAAATCCATCCCTTTCTCTTCAAACAAATGTAAGGGTTCTTTGCATAGGAGAAGTGCACAGGGTGAATAAAGCAGGAGCCTCATCTCCCATCGGCCCTGAGGTTGCTGCTGTGGTTGATGCAGTGGGAAGGAGAGGCCCCTGAATGGGACAGCCTTGCTGCAGCACAAATTGCCTCCTCACCCTGTGAAGTGCAGAAGGCACTGGGCTTTCCCCCTTTGGGCTTAATTAGCTTAGTAATAGGAATATAACCTTTGGGAGCAGTAATGGTGTGCAGAAGGACCATTATCAGTGGGGTTTGCATTCATTGGCCATACGCAGCCGTTGCAGCAGGGGTGGGTTGGATGTATGNNNGTTGGATGTATGGTGTGTCCAGCCTCATCTCTCCTGGTTCCTTCCTCCCTCTGGAACCCCACTGGTTTATCACCAGCACAACAGGATTCAACTCCTTACGCACTTCAGCATAATTTCCTTGAAAATGAAGCCACGTCCTTTTCTTCAGAAGAAAGCTTTAGAAAACATATGTTGAGGGGGAAAATAATTAAAAGCTGTAACTGGGTCAAAATTGTTCAGTTGACATGACCCTGAAGTAACTTTGTGGGACTGAAGCCAAGGACTCCAGTAGTTTTGCCTTTCCTTGGTAGTAAAGGAGCACAGAACCTGGCCTGTTATCTACCAGGAAACACACCACTGGAGGTGATTTTGTCTTTCTAGAGATTAATTGGCTTTGCTCAGAGCAGGTCTGGAAATCAGCAGTCTATGGGCAACATAACCTGTAATCATAAAAGATTTATGTAAGGATATTCATTTCTCATTTCATTACAGCAGCAGTGCAGCCTAAAACCTATTTCCATAGGCTTACAAAACTAGTTTCAGACACCAGTATCTAATGCACTGCTCAGTGCTAGGTCCTTATGGGAACTGGCAAAATTAGCATTACACTACCCCCATACAGCAGCTGCAAGCTTTCCAGTGCACTGAGAGGCTGCCTAGAGAGACCGTACGGATTTCACTTGTCTTCACATTAGTAAAGTATTCCAATTTTATACATGAGTGTCCAGATTCTCAGCAAGCCTCTGCTGTTTACAGCCACAAAATTTGTCAGCTCATATGTCTGAATGCTGGGATATTGTGAGAGTGGATGCACTAGAAATTCCCCAAGCAGCTCTGTAGTTACATCTCCCATGTCCAAAAGACAGCTGCAAAATGTGCTCATTATTGCACAGTTGTATTCAAAGAACTACTGCAGCCCAG
Organism: Chloroceryle aenea; assembly: GCA_013399075.1. Lineage (NCBI taxonomy): Eukaryota > Metazoa > Chordata > Aves > Coraciiformes > Cerylidae > Chloroceryle > Chloroceryle aenea. The sequence goes on from VWZY01000531.1 coordinate 50,810, forward strand.
CTATTACAGATGGTGCTGCAAAAACATGGAGCTTGGTGTTTGTTGACAGGAACAGCTTGGGCGGTGGGACTTGTGTAGGGGGAGGACAACCCTGGCTAGAGACACCAGGGTCAGTGCTATGTCAGGACAGCATCTAGGGACAATATTAAGTACACACTTCCCTGGAAATTGTTTGTATTGCTGTGACACTCTCAGATGCCAATGAAAACCAGGACTTGATGAACGGAGACATGTACCAAGGTTTCCCAGCCTTGCAGGGAGGGCTGGTGGGGAGCAGTAAGGGACTGCTGGGTGACCTGATGAGATACGAAGGCAAAGGAGAGTCAGGACTGAGCCCCCATAACTGTTTTTTAATTCTTGGCCCTAAGATAATCCTTTCTTGCTTCTAAATTTTAGAGCACTCATTTTTTTCTAAATTTTAGATCCACTCTCTATAAATAGTCTTTGTGTTCAGCAGCTTTGATGAGAAAGTCTAGGAGGGGGTATATACTTTACTGCAGAGCTTGCAAAGCTCGCCAAATTCGCCTTTTCCAAACATACTTGTTGGTAGGAAGGGGAGGAAGTAATGGGCGTTTGACTAAGTTAATGTATTCCGTGAACCGCTGGAGAGCTGCCAGCTCACATGGTAAAATAAATGTCAACATTAATTTTTAAAGTTTAAAGGCACATTTTCCATTTCTGTGCTCATCTCTCTCTGGTGCTACAGCGCTTTCTGAGGTGCAGGAGCCAGCTTCCTGGGGAGCTCCCCATGGAGGCATCCAGGGATGGGTGCTTGGAGCACCACCATTCCCATGGCACTTGCTACATGGATGTAGTTCCTTCCTTACAGAGAAACCCTTACCTGCTGCTTAACTCACTTCAAAAAAAAAGGAAAAAAAAAAAAGGAATTTTCACAGTGCTGTTCATTTCCTTCAGGCGATACCAAAGTGAACCTGAGCAGAGTATGTGTGTGATGGATTATCAGTACAGTGGCATCTCCTAGAAACAGGGTCACTGTAGTTATGTCAGAGCTTTGATGAGCACAAATTTAATTTAATCAAGGTATCTTTTAGCATCGAGGCCCATCTGTTAAAAATTAGCACTATGATCTCTCTAGGCTCTCTTTAAATTCTTGATGGTCCGGAATCTGTATCCCTTAAAGGCTTTTGCTGGGCAAACAGCATCCAAAGTGCTGAAGGGAAGGATATTTTTCTAAGGATGAAGCGCTTTTTGGAAAGCTCACAGACAGGCAGTAAAAACAAATAAGTGAAGAAGGGTTCTGCCATTCACTGGGGATGGCAGGGAGGAATTTGGCAAGAGGGAGGGCCATGGAGGGTAGCACAGAAGCAAGGTGTAAGCAAGCTGTTCCTTGGCACCAGAATGGGAGGAAAGGTATTTCCAGATGGCAGTCGGAGAGACCAGCTGCAGAGAGGATAAGCAAACAGCCCTCCATGTGGAGGATTCCCCTGGCCCTGGCTGCACCACCAGTGCAGCTGTGGCCAGGCAGGGCCACGGAAAGCGGCTGCCTCCTTGTGAGCCCGCTCATGTGCAGCATGCCAGCTTGGCTCTGCAAGCTGCAGGGTCTGCAAGGTTTTCCCCCAGGACAGGATCTCCCAGAGCAAGAGCATTAAGGAGGCTGAAGTTTGTCTCCCCTCTTCTTGACATATGATGCAGGCCAAGATCCCCAGAAGTGACCCCCAGCTGCTGGATCTTGTAACCTCAGTCCTTTCGGTCACCCCAGCAAGGTGGACCCAAATCACACGGAGCTCATTTTATCTCCACAGCACCATAATGTATAAGCCTACTGGGAGCTGATGTCAGTATAGATTTGTTAAAGATATTTTGATTAAATAGGTCCACCTGGGAACATACCACATGATCTTTCCCCTCTGAGAAAAGCAGACACTGTAGGCTTCTCCCTGAATTCTACAGCCACATGAGTCCCCTCGGCTGCTACCACAGTCATCACCTTTGCCCCAAGGAAAAGAGTGCACTGTGCTTGCATTCAGGTAAACCCAGACTGCCTGGAGATGCTTTCCTTCCCCCACTGCTCTCCCTCTGCACCTGTGCTTTTTAAAGTATCAATGGAATTTAAAGGCAGAGCTTGCAGTAAAAAAAGAGCCGTGTCTTAGCAAAAAGAGCACCTTTAATCACAGTTTGCAATGGCAGCTCGCACAGTAAATAATAGTTGTCTCAAAATCATATTGCTCCTGTCCAGCAAACTCCTTTCTGTGAATAGAATTGCCACCCAAAAGGCAAGGCAATGACAGTGTTCCCAGCTGGGATCTGGCTTGAGCCACCATGCCCTCTTCAGAGCCCTCTTCCCATCCATATGTGCTGCTCAGGACAAGCAGCATCTGCCCACTTGCACCCTGTCACGTGAGCATAAGTTACCTGTTTCCAAGGTCAAAGATTTGTGTTTGTCTGTTTACAGCTCTCTGTCTCTGGGAGAAAAGACAACATTAAGTTGCTGGTGAATTACCCACATTCATGGCATATTTTTGTGGCTGATGGTACCAATGACCTGCCCAGGGGAGGACTGGGCCACTGTGAGACCATCTGAAGCTCTGAGTCACTTCACTGAGCTGCAAAGGCTGAATAAATTCCTTGGCCTCAGTGGAGTTTACCCGAATGACCCAAGGCTACAGATATTTTCCATTTCTCTTTTTGAACTTGCTCATTAATATTAACCAAAGTCATTATTAATTCCTTTTTTAACCTAAAGTGAAGATTATCCTTACTGTCTGTCAAGTATGCACTAGCACTCCTTAAAAGCAAGTATTTTATGTAGTAACTTCAGACTAATATATATGCAAATAAGATATTACAGATTAATTAGTATGCAAATTAAGCCATGGATTATTTGTGTATACACATATCTTTCCAAGCCTACCGCCTAAATGGGCTGGCAGGTAGCTTGTGTGCTTGTTCATGAACCCATATGTATTACTCCATGGGAGCTGTGAAGTGCTCTCTGGTGTGCATGTTATTTCATCCATCTCTGCCCAAAGACACAATGCAAAACATTTAAAAGATCTTCCATATTTTTAAAAATAATTTCTCATACCTATAAATGTTGGTAGCTGAGCTGCTGATCTTCAGCTAAGATCATGTATTTAGGCTTTAAACTGTCAGCTTTTCCAGCTGGAATCACTGGTGGGACACCATTTACCAAGTCACCAAAATCCCTGAGAGAGGACAGATTTTACCCAGGTCATTATAATACCAGCAGTGTAAGCTGCAGGAGGGTTATTTGTAAGTGCTTGAAAGAAAACCCACAGTTAGCAAACCAAAAATAACTTGAGAGCAGCTGTTCCTGAATCAGCGGGCTGAGGGGGTGACACAAGCAGCTGCACCAGAGCTGCTTCCCCTCTGGTTTCCCTGGGACAAGTAGGGGCCAGACCCAGCCAGTGGCTCCCAGGAAAACCTGTCTGTGTGACTGGAGGTGCAAGGGATTGAGCTGAGAACTCTGGGGATGACTGCTCTGACAGTTGCATCTCCATGCCATTTGTCTTTCCCAAGCTATAGATCACATTCTCCTCTCCACACAAGTTTGCACCCTACTTGTACAAGAGACACATGGAATTTTGCTGCAGATGTTAAAACCTGGGAGCTAAAGGAGTGTATCCATGGGATCTCCTCATGGCCCACAGAGCTCTTATGGTGTTCCCTACATCATTTTCTTCCTCTTTCCCAAACCAGCACAGATCATCTCTCAGAGCATCTGGAGTAGCAGTCAGCTTTTCCAAAGCCTGTTTTCCTTGCCTTCTAACACTCAGCACACCAGCAACACGGGGCCAGTTTGGTGGGAGGCTTTAGTACAGCCAAATGTAATGATAAGCTGTGGGGTGGACCAGCCTCTGTTTAATTTAAGGTTGTTTTCCCTATGTTTTGAGCCCAACAGTGAAAAACCTGCATCCAGCTGCATTCCACTGCCTCATTACTTCATAGATCATCTCAATAATCTCATTCCAGAGCTCCCACACTCTATTCCCACTTCTCCAACCACTAGCCAAGTGAGCTGGGTTAAATTTCTTGCTGCATAGAGGGGACTAGAATAGACTATGCAAGAGCCTAATTAGCAATCTTTTCCTTTTACAGCATATTGAAGTTTTCTAGGCAATGAGCCATATTCTTTCATAGCTTTTCTCCTTCCCTCCCTCTTTCGCTTTTTTGGTAGCTTCTGATTTTTTGTTAAAGGATAGCAACATTATTGACAGCACAAGATACTTTCTTGCATACCACTAGGCATTAAAAAGGAACGTGTCAGATACAGAATACAAGAGAAAAGCAGAGCTGAAGTGGCTGGGCAGGTTGGAGGAGCTGTACACACAGCCCTAATCAAAGCTCTACCAGTAATTTGTTTCTAGTCAGCTCCTGTCTTGAGGTTTTCCTCCGGAGTTACTCAGGATTACCTGCCAAGGAGGACAAGCAATAAAGCTTCCCAGTTTTCTTCACTGGGCTCTGTTTCTGGTGTGGGCTGCTTTGGCCTGAGTTTCCTGCTTCTGGGGTTCCCTGGTTGTCTAGTTCCACAGGCAAATGGAAGTGTCTCTTTCTGTCTGTGTGTCCCCCAGGCCAACAGCAATTAAAAGTTGCTTGGGTAAGTAGCTTGTGTTCTGCAAATTCCAGAAAACTGGAGGAAAACCCTGTGTGTTGGGTTGTGAGCCTTTTATAGACCTCTGTTTTGGTCTTGAGATTCGGTCACTGACCATCTAGGGTGTGGATGTTCCATGTGAATAGGGGTAGCTATTAAAATGATGAGCAGAGAGAGGAGAGGCAGTCGTTCAGCAGCTGGTTCTTTGCCACGGGAGCTTTTCCTTTTCCCTGGATGTGCTGAAGGAGGAGGGACTGTTGAAGGTTCAGGTCTGCATCCTTTATCTGCTTCATGTGAGGATTTAATTTTTCTCCTGCAGCGTTAATAAGTGCTCTGGGCAGTCAAGTTAGATGTTTTTCCTCTGTCCCAGTCAGTGTTTAATGACTTCCACCAAAATGACGGAGGCAGGCTCACCTTGAAGAGTCAGTGCTGAGTTGGGCCATTTCCAGGTTGTCTCTATAAAACTGGACCTGCTTCCTAAGGATTTTATTAAGTTCCCAATGAATTCAATAGCAAACCTGCTATTAAAACCTACTGGAGCAGGCCACATGGTAACAAATGTTGGATTTTAATTTATGATAATAATATCAAAGCTAATGCTGGCTTTGCAATGAACCCCTGGAATGGTGGAATAAGAAAGATGTGAGAAAGAACAGTGGAAAAAAATGCTATTAATTCAGAGACAGAGATATTTATTTCAAGTAGATTATTCTTAGAAACACTCGTAGCATTATTTACAAGAATCTTTAAAAATTGCAGTGCTACAAAACTGAGATTCATCACCGAGGTAAAACATTTCATTATTATTTCTCAAATCAATTCCCCCAGCAGAATATGAATTACAGGATTTCAGCCAGCCTTTTCAAGAAACCTCTTTTAAAAATTTACATAGCTTATAACAGATTGCCAGAAATATTGCAAGCAGCCATTAATTTGCTCCTAACCAATTAAAGCCTGTGCTAACACATGCACTGATATGCACACACTTGTTCCTAATTTTTCTTCTGCAGTTAAGCATGAACAAAAAGACATGCCTTAGAACTAAAAAGAATTTGAAGGCATTTTCATGCTTTCATTCTGTTTTTTCTTTCTTCCAAAGAAGAAACCTCTTTACAAATCACTACATTTTTTTATGCTGTTGATTGGCAGGTAGATTTGCAAACAGCATCAGAAACAATGTCTCCTTTAGCTTTTAAGTTTTCAATTTTTAGAGTTTTAAATCGATTTATTAAGGATACTGGGTTGAACAAAGATATGGAACAATGGGATTTGGGCTTTTTCATATTACTGAACTGACACGGTGATTTACAAAAATGGTGATGCTCACTAAGGCTCTTCTGGGAGCCCTTTATTTGCTCTTTTTCTTAGTGGGGATTGTGCTTCTTTAGTCAGCTGTCATCACTTAGGAGTAATCTTTGTATCTAATATGTTAGTGAATTAGAAAAGGGGAAAACTGCGAAAGAAAGCTTGATAAAAATAGGAGAATGGCAAAACAAGTTATTTGGCCATCAGTAAATATGCTCTCCTGCTGGCTCAAAGTGGTGGTACTGGTTGTTATCCAAATCCACACACAGTGGAATGGAGATGCAAGAGGATTCCTGGCTAAATCCAGGCCTTCTGCCTTGCTTCTACAAGTGAACCAGTCTCGTTTATAGCCACCTAGCCTAAGAAAGTTTGTGAATTGGGTGGAGCAGCCTGGCTTTTTCACAGGGAATCTCGGAGCAGAGTCAACCCAGCTATGGCAGTCCAGCTGCAGCAAGCCTGAAGGAGCTTTGGCTTACCCTGCAGTTCATGCACATCTTGTGAGTCAGTGCATCTCACCCCAGAGCCGTAGGAGTACGTGAGGGCTGGAATGGCCATTCAGGGTTCATGCTTCATACTCCTTCTCCTTGCCAAGTAAAAGTCAGTATGAAAATTGCTCTGCAAATCTGTGGTCGCCCTTGAGACTTATCCATCTGAGCTGCTGGCTGTGGTCCACAGGGCAGGAACTGGAGCTAAGCATTTTCCAAATTATAATATAACCCAAGTAAGACAGATGAGGTTTAAAACATTGTGATCCATGCTGTGAACTTTCCACTGCGTTTTAGTTCAAGCTGTAATATTATCATCAGTGTAAAAGGGCTTGAAATAGTGGACTTACAATGGAAATACTGCCTTGTGCACACTACTCTACCTGGAGGTGTCAGCACACTCATACACTCATAGGATTAAAAGGCATCACAAGCACTTCTCTGGGAAGACACCATGACTGCTTTTTCCTTCTCCTCTGGCAAGACTTGCCACCCTTCCACATCTATTAGTACTACAAATTTCAGTAGGAAAAAGAAAATCAATTCCACTTGAATATCATTCTTGATGGCTACTCTAACTCTTCTGATGGGCCCAAAAAAAGACTCCAGTTTAATGTGTATGTATTTTGAGCTGTGCTCCTTGCTGACCCCCCAGTTTAATTTCCATCCTTCAGCTGAGATGAATGGAGCGTGAAGCAGGTCATATCTCAAGCCACTGACACATGGGTTACAGACAGAACTCACAAGCAGGAGAGGCAGACAGTTTGTAGATTAAATCAAAGCAGTTCTGAATAGATGGGAGGTCAGCAAGGGCCAGTTTTGACATTTGATAGGACCTTGTGATCAATCAACTCTTTCTTGGGTCTTCCACATTTCTTGATGACAATGCTTCTTTAAATAAATAAATAAACTCAGATAGGCTGTGTCAAAAACTGCTAAAGAAGTTCTGGATTGTGTAAAACAATAGGCATTGATTATTATCAAGGATGTTAATAGCAGGAGTTGTATAAAGCAGCAAGCATGGAAGTTAGTGCTCTTTAATTGCAGGCATTTTATCTGCATGCAGCTGTAATAAGTTTTTGCCTGGTGTATATTATATCACTACAATTTTGGTAATGATCCAAAAGCACGTTAGCAAATCTTGGCTGTTTATGGCACTCGGGAATAATCAGGAGTCCTGATTAAAAACCATTGAAAAGAAGGCTGAGGTGATATCCTGGCCTGATGAAATTTGCCCCCTGCTAAGTCAGCCCTACCAGCAGGATGTATCTGGAGGGAGTCTGGGAACATCCCTGAGAAGCAAATGTTTGGCTTTGGGTATGAACCAGATCTCATGAAATAATTTTGCCCCAAATTCTCAATGGGAGGAAGTCCCCCACTGCCTGTGGGGTTTGCCTCATGAACATGCTCTGGCAGAAAAACCCTGTTAGGGGAGGATTTGCTCCACACCAGACCTGTTTTGCCCTTCTGAGGTACATGAGAATTTTCCCACCAGTGGAGCCCCTCGGAAGATCCCCCCATTGCAGTGTGTTTGTTTTCAGAGACAGCGTTAAGCTTTTCTGGAAGAGTACACAGCCTAGGAGGGTTTGTTGTGACAAAATGGAGCTGTTCTCTGACAAGTTTACAAGCAGATTGGTTTGGTTGGATTTTTCCATCCTTAGTAAGAAAACTGCTACGGTTTCTTGCTCCCCTCCCTTGCTTCATTCAAGAATTGGAACTATGGCATCTATTTGGGGGGGTTGGCTATGGAATCTCATTAGAGATCATTGTGAAAATGCTGGGTTTGGGGAAAAAAATAAATTTAATAAAAACTGCCAGAAGTTTCTTTCTGGAGCATAAAAGAAAAATAGATGCAAAAGCCTCATTCTGATGCCAAGGGATGTGCTGTAATGAAATGGAGAAGATCTGATGAGGAAAGCAGGATTCAGAAGCTGGCTTAGAGAACAGTGAATTTCCCCAATGAGCCACAGACTTCCCTGTGTGGTTAGCCTCTAGCTCATGGTTCAAAGTCCAGGGCTAATGTTTCCTTGCCTTGGGGGCTAAACTCCTTTCATCTACAACAATATAAAGACAGTAGGCACTGCAGTGATGGAGAACCGTATAAGTAACTTGACAGGCAGAGTAATGGGCTTGTGTTTCAATGCTCTGCTAAATAAGACTCCCTGGGCATCCCTGGGCATGCACTTTCAGGAGAAATGGAAATGTCAGAATGTCTCGTTGCTGCCCCAGGAATTCTGCGATCTCAGAATGGTCAGTGCCACATGAGGGCAGGGTTGGGCAGGGCCCCTGAGCCAGGTGGTGGCCATCCAAAGATGTTAACTCTCACAAAAAAAACAGTTTAGAAGGTAGGAGAGGGGAATCTGCTATTGATAGTTGGAGAGCTGGAGCTAGAAACCCCTTACTTCTCTCACCTTGCCATTCAGTCTCTTTTTCACTCAGGCACAGTCTCTGGGCATCTCTAGTTCTCTGTACTTTTGAAACTCAGGTTAAGAGCCTCTTGGAAATGAGGTCCATCTGCATGCCTGCCAGTGAGCCCATTCTATGCCAATCAGTGTTTGCTCACCTCAAAATAGTCTCGAGTTCAACACTAGGATGTTGCATATAGGATGATAATTATTAGGGTTATGTGAAACCAATGCTCTAATTGGTGAAGAATTAAAGTGGTGCTGTAAATTAAGAACTTCCTTTGAGTCCCCTTTTCTTTATGTGTTTTTTTTAATGTTTTCCCTCAACCTACCTCACCTCCACCATATGCTGTTGGAATCTTCTCCAGTGCTTACCCATATTTTTCTCCATGCTAGCCAATATCCTTTCCATTTTCATCAGTCATTTCAAAATAAATATCTGCATATGGGCATTTGCTCATCAGGATGCCCCAAATCAACACTAGGTGTGTGCTTGGAGGGAAGAGGAAAGTAGAAAGGTTGTTGAAGATGCTAAATATGTATACCCTGTGAAGAACACAGATTTGTTTTTCGTGAAGAACTTCAAGCAAATGCTGTTCATTTGATAAGAGATGCATCCAGGGAATACTTCTTGTGATCAGTGATTCAGAGAACATTTGTGAGAGTCTTAAAAACATTGTGAAGTGCAAGAAATTATTTTAAGCTAGAAGGGCTATCTTGAGGGAGGGCCACAACAGAACCCCTGGCTGAGGAGAAGAGGCCCAGTGCAGCCAGACCTGGTCTGAAGCTCAACTGCTGCTTCAGATGAGGCTTTGAAATAGCTCAGAAATAATCTGACTAAATATAAAGTGTAACTGCATTTTATTACTTCATTTCATTTTATAGCTACTCTTCTCTCAGTTTTATAATTGAGAACTTAATCCTTTGCTCCCCTGAAATAACGGGCTGTCTTTGTTTCCAGGCTGGCAATGGCATGCAGAGTAAAGCTGACATCTCGCATGACTTTACTCCCCAGAGGGTGTGCAAGAAAAGCAGTGAGCAGCGCTGCAGCCAGATCCTCAGGGAGCCTCTGTTCAAGGCCAGATCTGGGGCTGGGGACACAGGGGACTGGGTTTTTTTTCCTGCAAAGCTCAAAGAATTAGCTTTGGGCGGGCAGAAGTCAAGTGCCAAGACCTGGAAAACAGCTTTTGTCAGGGCATAGTGTTACTGTCTCCCTGGAGAAGTAGGTATGTGCAAAGAAATGCCCCAGCAATGGGGAGCTCTCTTCTGTCACTGATAGCATCTTCCTGCACAGCCTGCAGAAATATTTGGAATTTTTGCAGGTCTTTATACTTGAAATCCCGGAGTGTTTAACACATTGCCTCCCAACAACTTCCTTCGATATCCTCAGGCTTCAGGAGATGAACTCTGGCATTAAAAGCAAGCAGTGTAAGCAGCCTTCAGGCTCCTCAAATGCCCTCTTCTTCCATAAACCCCCCAGTCCACCTCCTCTTCAGAGACTACTACTGAAACTGTTTCCATTTTTAGGGATCTGCGAAAAGAGAGTTATTCTGAAACCAATACATATTTTGTTCCTACTCCAAGTGCTGACTTTGATAGCAAAAGGCCAGGAAACAGAAAATGGTTTGCATTCCTTCCAGAGAAGGGAGGAGCAAATGCAGACATGATGTAATGAAGTACTCCACGTGGTGCATGCATACAGCCATGCTGAGTGCTAGCGATGAAGCAGAAGGCTCTCCAAGACCTTTAGGACACTCTTCCCACATCCCTCCTCAGCCCCCAGGAAGTCTGTGCCTGGTGCAAGATCCTTCACTTGCCTGCCTCATTGTAAGGGACTGTAGAAAACTATTCAGCCCACTCTTCAGATACAGGCTATTGTTGACAGATGCAGAAAGATATGAGGCAGGAGGAAAAGAAGCTGTTTGGTGGAGTTCATCTTTATTGCTATGGTTTAGCGAAATGTGTCTGAGTGAAGCAAGAATGGCCCTTTTGAATCATTTCTTGCATTTATTATACAGCCTGTGGGAGAGAGGAATGCTTGAGGCGAGCTTGCTGCACAATTTCTTTTAACAGTGCTTGCTCTGTCTGCATGTGCTGAAGAGCTTGCTCATGTATGAGAGCCCAATGTGATTAGAGCCATTTCTCTCCTCCCTGAGATTTGTCCTTCTGAAAGTGTCTTTTGACTTAAGCACCTGCTCTGAGATAAACCAGTTTGTCATCACAGTGTTTGATCATCCACTGTGAGGAAGGACAATTTTGGCACAAGGTGCTTATTCAGATAGGAGAATCAGTATTTATGAATTTAACTCCTGAGGTATTGAATTTTGGTTTTCCTTTGCACTAAGCAGACACTTAAAATACATATATCATGGAGTTATGCAAGAATCTCTTTTTTGCATGACTAGTAATCAGGAAAATCAAAAGGTAATTGAAATGCTTTAGGAGGAATTAGGACATAGGATGGATACATTATTAGTCACACCATAATTTATTTGGGAAGTCTCTGCTTTTTTTATTTTTTAACTTTACATAATTTTGCACTCTCCTAATTCAACTACTTTCCAAGCTCTACAGAACACTATTTCCCCACTTTTATTCACAGTCTGAAAAGCAAATGCCATTGCAAGCTGCCATGTTTTTCACGCTTCATTATTGTACATTTTCTAGTATGTAATGAACTATCCCCATGAAAATTTGCTGTGAATTGTCTTGTAATTGCCTAGATATGAAGGAAAATGTGGTTAGAGTAAAATAACATTAACGTTAAAAATAGGAAAATTGCAGTTAATCTGTGTGAAGAGAAATACTCCATCTCATCACAGAAAGAAGCAAGTGTGCTGGAAAGAGCTAGTGGAGCCAGGGAGTATGGCATAGCTTGGGGGTCTGGCCCCGATGGAGGAAGGAGAGAGCAAAGACATTATCACAGGGGCAGGTCTCCTGCCCCAGTGGCCATGGGGAACCTGCTAGAGATTCTGCCTTCACCATTCAAGCTTCTACAGAAAAAAGCCATTAATTAGTTGAAGTATACTGTGAGCAGCTCCCAGGCATTGTGGGGAGTTGGATGGGTTAACTTGTGAAAAACCACAGAGCAGAGCAAGAAAAAGAGTGTAGGAGGAATTAATGAGAGGGAATCCTAGAAGTGCTGTTAGAAAAAAATAAGGGTAATTTAAAGAAATATGCAGAAAATACAAATGTAAATATAAACGTGAAGAAAAATGTGCACAGGGAGGTGATTCTGGTACTGCAGGATTTTGCAAATCGGGCTGGAGAAAACTCCAGAGGCTGTCACAAAAGAGCAAAGCATTTGCCTAACAGTGAGCAGGACCAAGTCATGTAATAAAGCTGTTCCCTTCCTCTGTCTGGGACTGGGAAATTAATGCTGGATGTGGTGCCAAAGTATGTGTGTTAAATATGTCTCTGTCAGCATTGGGTGGAAGTTAATTTTGTATGTTGATGATCACATAATCCATACAACACTGTACCCAAGGAAAGGCAGGCAGTTAACCTGGGAGCAGAGAATGTTTATTTCATGCTTGCCTTGGGGTAGGAACTAATGGCACATGTTGTAGAAACAGCATGCTAGATACCATCTTGCCTTTTATTTAAGTGTACTGATTTATCTCCTGCGGGAGGTGGTGGAGTCCCTATCAGCTCTTGAGTCATTTAAAACTTGACTGAACAAAGCACTCATGAATAGACTCTTGGGAGCAATCATGAACTGCTCGGGGATGGACAAGATTAAATACAAGGTTTTTATCCAACTGTCGTTCTGTGGATATAGAGTATTAATCGCTCGGGTGAGAGCAGGGCACTGGAGTGAGGAGATGCTGGTGTCCCCTGGCTAGGATCTCGCTTGACCTCTATGCACAGCAGCAAGGAAGGTTCCACCACACCCCCTGTCACAGGCTGATTAAAATCAAAATCTTAACAAAATATATTTGAGGCATGGAAAACAAACACTCTTGGGCTACCGAGCTACGTGCTCACTTGTTGTGGCCTGACAGCCATGCTCCTGGATGCTTCTTCCTCTCACAGCACAAGGCAGCGTTTGGAGAGAAGCTGCTGAGAAGAGGCATGTTTGTCACATGTCTCCAGGGTGTGATGCTTTCCAGCCATAAACACACGTGGCTGTCAGTGTGACAAGATAATTATTTTATTGGTAGGTTTTCAAGAAAAATATGGGCCAAAACTTCCTTGTGCTACTCCTCAGAGAAACTTCATTGAATTAAAATCACCATTCTTCCAAGCAAAACAGATTTGGCCCTAAATCATAATTCCCTGGTTGTTGGCACCCTGCAATTTAAATCTTTTCCACAACAAGGAAATAAATCTTTTTTAAAGTATATTAAAATCAGTATTGATTATTCCAAGCAGCAGCACTGCATTCAGAACCATAAATGTTATTTTTAGGATCCCAAGATAAAATAATTGCATCAAAACTGCTGTATAAAAAAGCAACTACAGTTTAATCATGTGATAAATTACTAGGATTTTGTGTGTGGAATTTATAGGGCACACTTCTTTTAGACTGAAAGGGAACGTTCCTGATTTAGCTCTGATTACTCATCTGCAGATGGGGTTAATGTCATGTGTCTCTTTGGGGATGTATCTTCCTAAGTAATGATGTCCTTATTGTGTGCTCTATGGATCCATTGTCAAGATGTCTTTAAATATATTCTCCATGGCACATGGAGGTACCAGCAAATTATGCGTTGCATTAACGGGTAATTCAATCCACCTTGGTGTTAATCTTATTGCAAAATAACAAGCTACATAAAAGCCATTTAAGTGCAATTTTAAAAAATGGTTTATGAGATTTAATCTCTTTAATCAGAAACAGATTTTGTTCAATTACCTTTAGCCTCCTCTATAAAAATATTGAGGCCAGATCCACCATGTCTCCCAGAGCAGACATTGCAGCACGTCCACGCAGCTGGTTGGACTGGGGTGCCACCAAGGCACACTTGTTGTGCCCCATTACCACGTGAGGTGGAAATCATCTGTGGCTGGAAGGGTCAAAGCAAGGCCTGCACCAGCACTGAGCAAATCGTAACACACCGAAGCCAGAGCTTTCTTCTTTGCAATGTTCAGGTTCATTAGCTATGCAAAACTATTTGCTCATCCACTACCAATTGTCTTTCTATTACACGAATAAATTGCTAGGTTTGCTGAGAAGTGTGCTCTCTATTGCTTAATTTTAAGGCTGTTTGTTTCGCTTCTGCTCCAGCTGCTGCCAGCAAAAGGTTTCTCAGCATCTGCTGGTCTCCTGTGCTGCTGCCATCTATTCATAAGCCTAGCAGAAGAATTATAGATGACAGGTCTTCCAGTCAGATGCAGAATTCAAAAGCCTGTGTTTTTTCCCATCTGTAAAGAGTTTTCTGTTTGTGACTGTGTACTGTCATGGGGTCCTCATGGTGAGATAATTTGAAATGGTCAAAACTTAAAATTCATTCCTAGAGAAAGAGCCATATTCTTGGAAATGCTCTGTGCTGTGCACTCCTCCCCTGGAACAACTTTCAGACCATCCTGTGACAAACTAACAGCCAGCAGATGGGAAATTCAGAGCTTATCAATCCCATTCATTCATTCCACATTTTTTTTTATACAAGGACAGTGTTAATGTTTCTTGTAAAGGGATGTGGAATCCGTGTCTGAGTGGCTACAAAATACCTTGGTATGATCCTGCAGCTGGATTGTACATGCAAAGGTATCTGGATCTGAAAGCATGGGGCCTCAATTGGCTAAAATGCATCTGTGGTCAAACCTTGTTACAGTCAATCTGTTCAGGAGAATTAATGATGACTGGCATCACTTGCCTTAGGAAGCTGTTTTGCCAGGGAAGATGGACAACTATGTTAGCTAACACCTAGGTGTAGCCATCACACTCTGCAGGACACTCAGCAACAAAGATGTGATTAGTGTGAACAGAAACAGACAAGAAAAGAGTTTCCTGAGCAGTCAGAAGTCTGCAGAAGTCCTCCAAGAACTAGTCTGCCCAAGTCATGTTTCTTTTCATATTAGCAGCTCACCTTAGGGATGGGCACCAAAGAAGTATCACTAGTCCCTATGTCTGTTCTTCCTGAGCTAAATCCTGCCTTTGTATTCCACTTTATGATGCATCCCCTAAGGGATGTGGCATAGAAATTGAAGCCAAAGAAGGGAAAAGCATAAGTAACTTTATAGTAACTTGGCTTCTCCTGGATTTTGGCTTACGGAAGGCCAGACACATGATCTGTGTTAGCACAGACTTTGCAGCTGCTCTAACACACAGAAAGCTTCCCAGGGCTTCTGTTCCATTGCACAGTCCCACACCCAGAGGTCTATGCCTCTCACCCTGCCACCCACAGCTAAGCAAGGTAGCTTTGGCCCACCAGTGCTGTCTCTGCTTCCCCATTGCAGGGATATTGTCACCATGTCCTTCAGGTGTCCTGCAGAGCCCACCTATGCCACGAAAGCAGCCAGGCAGAGCACAAGGGGGGTAAGAATGATCTTTATTGTCTCTCTCCAGAAGAGAATCTGTATTGTGAACAGAGCTCTGCACAATAGATAAGGCTTCTCCGATGAAAAAAATGCTTCCCCTTCCCTGCAGAGTCTAAAATTTCTTGTGATGGTGATGATGCCTTGAACAATGACAACCTTCATTCATCTCTTCTGTCTAGGAGAGAGCTGAGAGTTCATGTTTTAAGCTCTTTCACTGCACTGAAGGCACATAAAAGCCTCTCATCACCGTTCAAACGCAGTTCTCCGTTAGCAGTTATTTAAGCAGGGGATGCTTTCCCCGCTCCAAACCTTTCTGTATGAAATGTGCCCAGCACCGTGGGTGGCATCAGCCAGCAGCTGATCTGGCATGCACTGTACTGGGCACCCAGTAGTGGGTAGTTAACTGACCTGAGCCAGCAGTCAGTCCCTTGCCAGGACAGCACTGATGATTTTAAAGCTTAAATGTCATATCTTCTTTCTATCTTTATGTCACTGTCGTCTGTTAAAACAATAAGTGAGACTTAGAAGGCACTTTTGATTACTACAATATTTCTTCACACGCTTCATTTGCTGGGCCATTTGTATCAGCCAAGTTGTCTTTATTTGCCAAACTCTGTCAGGACTCAGGGCTTGCCCTTCTAGCAAAATCCGTTTTGATCCCAAACTTGTTTTTAGCTTTTGCCTCAGTATCTTTGTTGCCTTCCCAAAAAGCTAAAATAAACCCAAAGTACAATCAAATGTTATTTGATTTATTTTTAGGTGCCAAGAGTGCCTTTTTTTTTCTTCTTAAAAACTCTTTTGTTCATGAAAACAACGACTTTCTTCTTCCGAGAAGGTATTTCTTTTCTCCTGGAGCTAACACAAGAAGGAGAATGCTCTTGCATTTACATGATTTTGAGCAAAGTTTACTCCATGCCTGGCTTGCCCCAGCCTTATTCTGTGACCTTGGATGTATCCTCCAACTCCTGACAATTTTCCTAGCCCAGTAATCAGGCTCTGCGAAGGTATTGCCAGATTAAAGGTCAGGCTTTCAAAACTGATGAGTGTGTTTGTTTCTCTAAGTTAATCTATGGTGGCTGGGTACTCCAGCACCTCTGAAAATGAAGCCCTGGGACAGAAATTTGATGTGAAGGGAGACATGCAGCAATGTAGGCACCTAGAATCAATAGTTGCTTTTGAAAACCTTGGCCTATGCCCATGGATGCTTGTAAAGTACTTCAGTGTCCAAATATTGGAGTAGAGAGAGTGTTTTCAATGTTTTGAAGTTCTTCCCAGACCAACAAGTTTGCAGGATTTGTCACAATATGGGGAGGGGAAAGAAAAAAAAAGAAAATAGCACAGATGTAATGTGGAAATTCTTCAAGGAGAAGAAGATCTTTTCCCCAAATGCTGCTGATTGGCTTTATTTTGGTCTGGTCCTCTTCTTTTAAAGCTGACATAAATCTTCTGAGTAAAGGAGCTTTCCTGGGAGCCAAGCAGATGTCTGCTGAATCACTGAGTTTAACTCTTTCTCAGCAGCCTGTGAGGCAGCACTTACCCATGACCTGGGGACAATTCCCTGACCTACACCCCATGAATACATGGCCTATAATGTCAGTTTCCTTGTTGTTTCTTTTGCACACATACATTTGGGATCTGCAGCGGGGACAACCCATCCTACCCTCCCAAGATCGCTTCCCACAAATGCCTCCAGCCACACTTGAGCCAGCAGGTCTTTTCCCCAGCCCACCACCATAAGCAGCCCAGGAGGGTGGATGGCCCCTGCAGGCACTAAGTGGTGGCCACAGGTCACAACTAGGTGGAAAAGGACTCAGAAGAGAACCTCATCCTTGACCAAAAATAACCCCACTGTTCAGGGGCTGTGCGAGGGGTGGGATCCCTTCTGAGGATTATCCTGACTGAAAGGTGAGACAAGTCTCCTGAAAAGGTTATTGTCTCAAGCAGATAAATCCTTCAGCTGGTTGGGCTTTTGTTTGTATACCTCAAAGAGCCAGCACAATCAAAGAGCTGTAAGATCTTTTTTTTTCCTTCTTTTTTTTTTCTGCCTCTGTACCGTTCCCTTTCATTTTTGCTGCCCACGGAAGCTACCGTGCCTCCCTATCTTCTGCTGAATATACATCAAATAGGAGGTGAAGCTCTGCCAGCCTTCACAGGAAAAGCCAGGTGGCGAGGGGGAGGGCGTCTTGCATGCTGCACTGTCTCATTAATTTATTTTTCCTCCTCTTTAGGGAAAAAGTAAACGTGGGTGACCTAGAGCAGGCTGAAAAATGTGTGTGTATCACACTGAGAAGGAGCCTGGGAAGCCTGGGAGGAGTGAGGGTTGGCTGCTTCTGCCACTGGACTAAAGGGGTGGGGTTTGTGTGGCAGGGCTGATCTTGAAGAATCTGGGGAGGCTGCCAGGATGTCCCAGTCCAGGATAAGCTGGTGCAGGCTGTGTGTCTTTTATGGATACAGAAGGGATGCTGCCCCTGTTCACACCTAGTAGGATCTACCTATTCTCCTTTAGGAAAAAGGCTTTTCTTGAGCTCTCCTAAAAAAGGAAATTAAAAAAAACCCTGTCCTAACCTCCAGACCACTTCAGGTTAACATTTCTCCCCTTCTCTAAATGCCTCTCTCTCTTCCTTTAGTCTCAGCATAAAGTGTAATCTGCCTATTCAAACCATCACTGCTGTGTGTCATTCCCTTCTGCAAATGCACCAGCCACAGTACTGGCAACAAGCATTACTTTGGCCTGAAGAAAAGCATTGGCATCAACCTGGTTTATTGTGCAATTTATTCAGCATGAATTGATCTGGAAATCCTATCAGAGAGGCCACTACCATCCTTGTGGTGTGTTCTTGCTTTGGGAAGCCTTTGCTTGAGGGGCTGTTTCTAACATTTGGCTAGTTTTCTTCAAGGGGTTGTGTTATTAATTATCTTGCTTGCAAACAGGATTCACTGGCTGCCTAGCAGTAGGTACCATACTTATTTTAAGGAAAATCAGCTTCACAGACAGGTAGAAGAGCTGTCAGAAAGGAAGATTTCTGGCTGTGTAATGCCCAGGACTATCACAGCAGGACCCCTGGGGAAAGTCAACACCACAAACGCCTTTGTGTCCCAGCTTGTTGTACTTGGAGAGAGCCTTGCAAGCCCACATTTCTGAAACCAAATCTTTATGCGTATGGATATTGGCCAAACACTGCTCTGGATCTTACACTGGAAGGTGAACTGAGAGCACGTTTTGGCTCAGGTGCTGTAATGTGTTTTTATTGCTCTGCTTTGAAATACATCTTTTCATTTCTCCCTGGAGCACTAGGCCTTTCTGGCAGCTTGAACTCTGTCTCCCATGGTGTTTGGGCCATGAAAACATTTAGATTTTTTCTGGTTTTTGCATTGCTTTGCTGAATGCTTTCAAGGACCACCCTGCCAGGGATCTTGCTGGTGATGCTCAGATGAGTGACACTCACATGAGGAGTTTCAGTCTGGTTTTTCAGCCCACCCTGGTCTTGTGCTCCTTGCTCGATGCTGCTGCTGCCTGGCTAAAGTGGAATAGGTGAATTTCTGCCACTCAGCACCCAGCGGGGGAAATCTGCTTTTTTTCTTAGGTTCATGTTTCTCCAAAGCCTAACTAGGGAGCCTGATCCCCTTGCTCTCAGCCAGTGACGGGCTGCTAGATGTGCGCGGGTGGGAGCGTCCGGCAGCGCCGTGTCACGAGGAGCTGACACATCCAGTATCCCTTGTAGCACTGCCTGCACCAGCAACATGCTGCTGTGGCTCTGGGCTGGCACGTGATGGCTCGAGGTTGTGGCAGCACAACCCATCCTCAGCCTTTTTTTACTTTTCTTTTTTGTAAGCCGCAGATCATAAGCAGGGTGGCTTTATTTTTAAGCTCTGCTACTACAGAGGTAGCCAGATGGTTTATGGCGTGACAGTGGGTCACCAAAATGTCCCTAGAAATGTTTTCATGTCAGGTTTGTATGAGACAGATCATCTGCAAAGATGCAGGTTTGAGTCTTCATTTAAAACATCCAGCAGCAGCCTGATTTATATGGAATGTGCAACAAAGTGTGCAGTGTGGGAAGAAGTAGTTCAGCTTTTTTTTTGTGCAGGTAGCCTCAATTTCACTGCAAATAACCCTTCAAATCAGACAGCAAAGGTGTGTGGTTCTCTTGTTGTTACACTATAGGCATTTACCCCCCCCAACACTGAGAGGTATGCTACATGGAGTAGTAGGTCTGTCTGGAAGGCTGTGTGTCTTTCCCTGTCACTGTTTGGATTGGTTTTATTTAAATCTGGCACATTTTTCAATGCAACTTGGGCACGTCACCACACTCAGGCTGTTGTTCCATTAACATATATCCTCCAAAAGCTGCATCCAGCTCCCTGCCCTTCCCAGGGGGGGCTGAGACACCCTGCACCACATCAGCCCTCCCAGCTGCAGAGACCATGCTGCTGCTGCTGAGCTTGACACTGTGCCCCTCATCCAAGAACAGTCTTATTGTCTTGAACGCTTGCTCGTTTCTGAGAGTTTGGCAAGCAGAGGGAAGAAACACAGTCATTATGTAATGGCTTCTCCTGGACAAGGAAAAAAAATCCCATTTATTGATTTCCTGTCTGAAAACCTCAGTAACTCTGTGTAATTGATGACCAGCTGTTAAGAAAAGCTGTTTGGAGGAAGAATATTTATAATTAAAGAACAGACACTTCAAATTCAGCTCTCTCCATTTTCTCCTTGCATTTCACTGTGCTGTTTTGGGAACAACCATCCTGCCTGGACCTTTAAGCTTCTCGTTTCAAACCAGTATGTGCCTTTCCCAGAGAGCAAGGTTGTGTTCTCCAATTTCACTCCCTGTGAAGGGGAACTATTCATGGAGCTGTGTGAGAGAAAGAGATTAAGGAAATATCAAGACTAACAGATGGGAAGCAGGCAGTGGATGACGTGTAGGCAGGGCTGATGTTACAGCAAGTCTTATCTTGTTAGCAGAAATATGTTGCAATAAGCAGAGTTCTGGGAGAGAGGTTGGTTTTGAGCATGGAATAGAAGTCCTTTGTATCTGATAAGGGGTTTGCTTGTGTCTAAAAATGTCATATTTTTATACGCCCTCATACCCCATCACATTTAGAACTTGATCCTCTTTTTCCAGATCTGCCCATCTCCTCTGGGTTTTGGAGGTGAAAATGTTTCTGGGTTTCTCTTCCAGAAGTGTGACTGTCCCCATTAGTTGGAGGGAAACCTGAAATATAGGTCGCTCAGCTTGACTACAGCATAGCTCTCCCAGACCAGTGGCAATCCATAAATGAAGCTCTAGCCTGCCTCTCCTCCCCACTCACAGACACTCTGAGTAAGGACTCCACTGGAAATAGATAATACAGTCTGAGAATTATATTACACATTTAAATGTAAATTGCTGGGGAATTGACGATTGCTTTGTTTGAATCATAATGACTTGAGTATGCATGATGGGTTTTTTTGTTTGTTTTTTTTTTCCTAGAGTACATTTAAAATGGTATTTATGTCCTTTTGCATCCATCTCAAACACCAGTGTGCACATGTCCTTAAGCTTTCAGGTGTAAATCCTTGAGCTGTCATATTCCTGTTAAGGAACCCATTTCTTTGACCTCTCCAGCTACTGCAGGCTGGCACACTTTTCCCCCTCCCTGTCTTTGTGTTTTGGAAGATCTCTTGTTATAAATCAAGGAAATTAAAATCTCAAGTCCAAAAAGAAAGTACAGCTTGGGTCCTCTCCTACTTCGTGAGCACCAGTGACAGGGGTGCTGCTCCCTGCCTCTCCCCCTTGCTACAGGCAAATCAGAGCCCTGCTTCAAGCTTTTGCAGAGGCTGATGAGCAGAGAGGTTTGTTGCTAGCCCCACCAGGGTGACTGGTGCTGCTTGGAGCCGAGCACAAGCAAAATTAACTGTACGCTATTTGGCAGCAGCCAAGCACAGTGGAGGGTGTGAAGCCCATCTTCCAAACCTGGCAGCCCCTCCATCCTGGTGCTGACCATCAATCAGTTCAGGGTTCAGATAGGAAGCAGCTAACATGCAGGTGATCTGATCTCATTGCCTGTGCAGGGTGCCTGGAGACAAGACTAAGCAGACTGTAATTTTTTCCTGTGGTAGGAAGGGAAAGGAGGGAAAACCAGATGTAAAATAATCTGTCCTCTGCTAAGAACTGGTTTCATTCATAGCTGCTCCTTTCCTGTTAGCAGGGTACCAATCACCGGCCCTCGGCACAAATGGAAGACAGTAAAAGGGTGGCCAATCATCCAAGTCCATTCTCAGGGTCTGCCCAGAAAATGATTTTTTTTTAACCATCTAAAGATCTAGTAAAGTGAGGGTAGCCAGGGGTTAATTAGCTCTACCCTCCCCATCAAGTTTAACAGACACGGGTGGGAAAAGCCTGGGGTTTGGCTCCGTTTGCAAGGTGGAGAGCGGTAAATACCATTATTCACAGCCTTTCTGAGGTGCAGCCAGCTTTCAGGAATGCTGTATCTCGGTCCAAACAAAACCTGCATGTTTCTCACTGGCCTTGCCTTTTTTTCTTGAGACTGTTTCACTGATTGATATGGGAGATATAAACAAAAATTGAAATAACACATGCCTGGAAATATAAACAAAATACTTGCACCAGAGAGAGATTGCAAAATCAGCAGCTTGCAGGGCTTGAATGCAGCCATCCAGTCCTCAAAGCCAAGCTGTTAAGAAAGCAAATAAATAAACAAATAGAAATAAAACTGACTGTGATAAGCCCCTGACCTTAATTGTGTGCATGTATGTCTGTGAAAGACAGAATCAAGCTTTTCCCTCACAACCCCCACATTAATTCCTTTGGCCTCAGCAGCATAAAATGCTCAGGAGCCCCATCTGGTCCTTCCATCTTCTGCCTACCTACGCCAGAAGCCAGGAGGACAAATCTGTCATTGTTCCTCTGCAGAGAAGAGCCACAGGTTCAGCCCCCCAGTTCTGGGCTCTTCCCCCAGCTCTTCCCCAACTTCCAGCACAGGTGCCTGGAGCAGCAGTTGCTCACCTCCTAACCTGGATAGAGCAGTTGGTGATGACTGCACATTGCTGCTGCTGAGCTTTCCCTCTCTAGCACATAAACCCACCACTGATGGGGAACGGCTGTTGGGGATTTGGAGAGGCTGGACGTAGTTTACTGACCCACAAAGGTGTGATTGCAATGGGTTCACATGCAGTTGTTTTGTAATTTATCGCATTCAAAAATCACCCCTAGTGATGCTTAATGTTTCTGTAGGACTCTTTGTTGTCAGATTAAAAAGCATCTGTTCAACCAAGGCAAAGAGAGAGTCGGGTTTCCTGCTGGGGTCATCCCCAGTGCATCCCTGGGTGCATCCCTTGTGCTTTTCCAGGTGCACCTCCCAAGTGTACACCCAGGGCACCCCCAGGTCTATTTCTGGATGCACAACTAGGTTCCTCTGCATGGACATCCAAGAGCATGGGGTGCTGCCTTCCAGCAATTCAGAAACTTCCCAAGACCCCAGAAGTTGTGCCTCCCATTTCTGGAAGCATTTCCATGGGAGGTACAGACACCAGAGCTGAAGGAGCCCCTGAGCAGTGCTCCACAGGGAAGAGGGCACAGGGTGAGGCCCATGCACTGTTTTTCTGGGGTACACTGAAACTCATCCTCAGGCTCTCACTTCCAGACCTGGCAGTGCATTTCTGAGCAGTAGCTCTGGCTGTGGCAAGGTGGGAATTCTCTCCAGGGTGTGTTAAATATCTCAGATCATCAAGTTCTCAGTTCTCTTTTTTGAGCCTCAGACAAAAACACGACTATGATTCTATTCTGTGACAGCTATCATACAAATCAACCATATAAAAGAAAAAAAAAAAAATAATTACTCCTGAAGGGGAACTTCTAAATGAGCTACACTTATTAGTGCAATATATTTTTCCTTGTGTAGCTTTGAACTGATTCTAATAGTGCCAGCAAAGTCCTGGCATCACCTTGGAGCGTGTTTCATTATCATTCAGATGGAAAGGGCTGTCTTATGACTGCAGGTTTAAAATACAGTACATTTTTATAATTTCTAAGTAGGCAATCAAGGGGACATAACACATGAAATATATATATCCAGCCCTGGCACCAAAGCCTGCCCTTTGCTTGCCCATGCAATCCAGGGGATATTAGGGCCTGGGTACAGCTGAGGGTTGTATTTCAGCCCCAGAGTGATCCCCCAGTCCCCTGCTCTGACAATGTAAACATGTAGGTGTTTATGAATTCAGTCATTTGAATTTGAAATTCACTCAAGCACCAGGGCAGCCTCCCTTCCTTCCCCCCCTTTCTTGGCATGAATGTGACAGTTCACAAGCAGCAAGTGTCTTCTGGCTGAAGAAAATGTGACCCACGAGCTGGTCCTTGTGATGGCTGAGTCACTAGGAGCTTCAAATGCAGCTTTGTGTTGTCAGAACTGACCTGAGGGTACCAGTGTCTGCTGCTTTCCTACCCTCAGACTGCTCCCCAAATCTGCAACCCCTAATTTAGTTAATTAACTGAAGGCAAAAGCAAAACTAATCAATCATTTCCCGTTGGGGCTGCTGGCAACTGGTGAATTTGGCAGTCAGAGAGGCTCTGCCCTGGCCCCACTGCCCCTCTGTTCCCAGGTAGGTGTCTGAGCCATCATGCTTCAGTATGGGCTTTGTTTCAGACTCGGGACAGAGGAGGGTGAGTGTCCACACTGTCTGGGGGAAGTTCAGTGTTCCTTGCCTACCGTAGAAGGCTGTTGAAAAACATGGTGTTTTGAGCTTCTTTCAGTAAAAGAGAATAGGAATGTCAGGGTGATGGTGGAAGCCAACAAATATTGGGGAGGACGGGTGTTCCCCTTTTGCTGATGAAAGAATCAGTTATTTCCATTGCTAATTAATGTATAAGCAGGGAAAATTAAATCCCACAAGGTGCATCTGCACTGGTAGCCCTTCTGCCTCTACTGCAAGGAGCCTAAGTGGGGTGACAACATGACTTGCATGGTGGAACACCTCTGCTTCTCTTCATCCTCCCTCCCCTTCCATCCACCAAATATTTCCATGGGTTGCTGACAGAGCTGCAAGTGGATTAGGTTACCCAGACCCAAAAAAGAGCTTCTTTGTGGCAGAAAAATGCCTTCATTTGTTAGTTTAACCTCAGAAGCTTTCCCCTGGCAGATACTCAAATATGTGCCACAGGATCAATGGTTTCAGCGCTGTCTTTGGGGCCTCACAGGTTTTCCAGGTCTCTAAGCCCAGCCATGTTGCTTCTCTGAGGTTTTCCCTCTGTATTTCTCAAAATCTCTGCCTGCTTTTTTGGAGACCACCATCTTCTGGAACAGGCTGCCCAGGGGGGTTGTGGAGTCTCCCTCTCTGGGTTCAGGACCCGCCTGGACACGTTCCTGTGTGACCTGGTGTAGGAGATCCTGCTCTGGCAGGGGGTTGGACTGGATGGTCTTTCGAGGTCCCTTCCAGCCCTTAACATTCTATGATTCTGAAAGCCATGTCCAGCCCAGGCAGTCCAGCAGGAGCCACCCCAGGTGTGCCAGCTGAATGAGATGCCTAAAGCTGTGACCTCTCTGGTCCTCCCAGTGGAAAAACAAGAATAAAAGAAAATAGAAGTCAGGCGACTTTACCAGGGATTGACCTCCTATTTTTTGAGCTGCAATTTGCACTAGCTTTCTAGCTTTCTCCTTCCATTCCTCACAGCTGCCAAAAGCCCTTGGGGACAACGGGCACTGCCATGTGCTGAGGCTGGCCAGAGCATAAGTGGGGTGACAGACAGTCCAAGACGCTCTCCTTCCCGATATACAGGGGATTTAGTGAAGCTCAGGAGTATCTGCCAAAGCCACATTTAGCACAGGGAGTTGATTGCAACACTCACATTACTCACTGCAGGTTTATAAATAAAAGCAGCCCAGGCACAGTCTCTCCAGACACCAGATGCAGTGGGATGCCCTGATATACTGTCCCTCTGAGTTGTCTGAGGCTTTCATCTCCAACAGCCCTCCCTGAACACGCAAGTGACAATGTCCAGCACACCATGGTGTGCTGCAGGAGGGAGCTCTGATGTGTCCTTTCCTGTATCCTGTGAGGCTGCACCTCGAGTACTGGGTTCGGTTTTGGGCCCCTCACCACAAGAAGGACACTGAGGCACTGGAGCGTGTCCAGAGAAGAGCAGATAAATTGGTGAAGGGCCTTGAGCACATGTCTTAGGAGCAGCAGCTGAAGGAGCAGGGGTTGTTTAGCCAGGAGAAAAGTGAGGCTCAAGGGAGACCTTATTGCTCTCTCTGGCTCTCTGAAGGGAGGTTACAGAGAGGTGGGAGCAGGCCTGCTTAACCCAGCAACAGACAAGAGATCAAGGGCAAATGGATTCAAGCTGCACCAGGGGAGGTTTTGCTTGTGTATTAGGAAGAATAACGTTGCTGAGTGGGTTATCAGGTGTTNAGGAGCAGGGGTTGTTTAGCCAGGAGAAAAGTGAGGCTCAAGGGAGACCTTATTGCTCTCTCTGGCTCTCTGAAGGGAGGTTACAGAGAGGTGGGAGCAGGCCTGCTTAACCCAGCAACAGACAAGAGATCAAGGGCAAATGGATTCAAGCTGCACCAGGGNAGAGACTGAGGGGAGACCTCATCACTCTCTACAACTGCCTGAAAGGACATTAAGGGTCATTTAGATGTGGTGTTGAGGGACATGGCTTAGGAGTGAACTTTGTAGAGTTGTAATGGTTGGGCTCGATGGTCCCAAGGGTCTTTTCCAACTTGAATAATGCTGTGATTCTATGATTCCTTAGTAAATAGGCCAAAGTGATCTCCTTTGCCCTCCCTGGCTGCCCAGAACAGGAGGATTTTCTTTCCCATCTTCTGCCATCATTTGATTGCACTGAAATTAAACCTGGGTGTTTGATCCTGGAGTGCTTGACTGAGTTCAGGACACATGGCCAAGGTTCCCTGTCCCACACCGTATCTGTGGTGAATATCTATGTCTAACCATAGGCACACATTTGGATGCAGAAACCTTTGGCTGTCCTAGCACATACTGCAGAAGACAACACTCAGAAATAGCTTCCTTAAATACCTACTAAGCAAAAGTAACACTAATCAAGGGAAGCTCTTTCCCCTTAGTAACAAGCTGATACAGTGACATTGAAGCATCTGCTGCACCTGATGCTGCAGTGATCACAGATCAGCGAAGGTCTGGGACCCTGTGGAAATGCTACTGGTTTGCCCTTGTTCCAAGCAGAAGCAGGACCTGTGTTCTTGAAAACGTGCAGATATTTTCCCCTGAAGAAGCCAGGATTTGTGACTGCTCCCAGGCTCACCTTCTTGGAGGTTTGGGCTTTTTCTCCTTAAAATTAAAGGTGATTCTGGGTTCTGAGTTTTACTGATTACAGACACCCATTTCCAGTGGAGCTGATGCTACAGTTGAAGCCAACTGAAAGCAGGAATTCTTTCTTAGTTGTATTTTACCAACGTCCCCAAAGCAGTTGGTGGAGCCAGATGGGTCATGGGCTGTGAGCTTCTCTGGGTGAGAGTGGTACATGGTCCCTACTGGCATCATGTCAGATACAGCCAGAAGGACCAGAGGCACACCCAGTAGGTTGTCCACCACAAAGTATCTGAAACATTGTGGGATAGATGAGAAGATTTGGGGGGAAAGGAGAGGAAATATCATGCAACTGGAGAAAAACTCTTCCTCTGATACACGTACATCTTCTTAATGCCGATCGCACGAAGATGCCTGATGGTTTCCAGAGCTCAGTAGCTGGATGACAACAGAGCACAGGGGGGTGGAGTGACAGTATCTGTTAATGAAAAACCAGGATATACAGCTTGGGCTGTCGGGCACTTGGCCCAGTGCTCGGCCACAGCAAATTGGCTGAGCTGGAATCAGCACCATATTCAATTCTCTTCCTTGTAAAACGCTGTAAATTACAGAAACAGAATAAAAAGCTTTTAAAGCAGGTGCTCACTTGACAGTTTAATATAAGTGGCTGCGGGATCATTTTCTACAGATAGGTTTATATCAGGAAAGAAATTACAACTCACTTCATAGCAGGTATTTTACTGTTACTGCAGAGTTTCCTGATGCACTTATTCATAAGGAGCAGCTTTCCAAACAAGCCTTCTGTGGATGTCAGTAGGTCAGCAAGTCGCTGTGGCCATCCAGCTGTGTGACAGGTTCCCCAACCCCTGCACTTGTGCCAGGCTGAGAAGGGACAAATGCAGCTGAAGGGTCAGGAGGGCTTTTCTTAGCTCCAGTGGAGAAACCAGCTAAGAGAGCCATGTGACATGCCCAGACAGCAGGCAAGCCTTTATCTGCATCCTCTGTGCCTCCTGTCCTGCTCGGCTGGCACAGAGCTGCAGCTTTGCCCTCATCCTGATACACTGGAGTTCATAAATCCACTGTCCATCCTACACTTTGATGAAAAGAAGAAAGTCTGCAGAAAATGCAATTTGAATGAACAGAAGCTATGTATGAAATTTAGCTTCTGAAGTTTAAATGATCAGTTTTGTCTTTCAGCCATGAAAATTTCACTCTTTTTTTTCAGTATTTTAAATGAGTTGATTTTAAATTTCCCATTTTTAATTCTTTCAAAATGTTAACCTGAAGGTGGCATGAAACAGACATAAGTCTACTCAGTATTAATCTTTAGAGGGTTTTTTGGAAAAAAAAATCCCCAAATTCATGACAACCCCAAATTTTTTTCTCTTCATTTTTCAGTTGTAACATTATGCAAAAATCACATGTCAATTTTCTGAATAATGATATTGCATCTTCTTGGCTGTTGATACCCAAGTCATCAGCACAAACTAGTGAAGTAATTTGTGGTTGCTCTGTGGAACTATTCATTGCTCTTTCATTTAAAATGTGGGCAATAGACTTTTTCACCATGTTCTCCACTTTTCTGCTGCTTTTTCACCGTGGTTAGCTTCATGGCTGAGGATGGAGAGCCCTCTGGACCAGAGTTTCAGGAATTCCAAGGTAGTGCCAAAATTAATATTAATGTCCCTGAATTTATAACACAAGTGACACCACTCATTCTGTTGTTTATTATTACCAGCTAAGAAATTTCATTAGTAGTATGAACTTGGCTCAGTGCTGATGAATGTCAGTGGAACCCTTCTACTGAGTCCAGAGGGCTTTGTATCAAATCATATTTGCATCTGAAAATGTACATCAGCTAAATACAATCTAGGATAGAAAAAGGTCAGCTTCTCTGGAAGAGAAAGGTTAAGAGAGTACATCCTTCCCTTTATGCCTTTGTGTGCATAATTTTTTAAAAGCCAATCATAAGTAATTTTCTTTCCTGCAGACTTGACCATTTCTTGTCTGCCCAGAAAACATAACAAAATTAGCATTAGGGAAGAATATTAAGGGATATTTGTCTCAAGTAAGATACCAGGAATAAAAAGAGTTTGGGCTTGTTATTAGTCCAAGTTATTTTCTGGGAAGTAAGTGTTGTAAGTGCAAAATCAAAAGGTTGCTAATAAATGCACCAGAGGGAACTGTCTTGAGGCAGACTTCAGCCAACCATCTTCTCAGCATCTCCAGTTATTTCACTGGAATTTCTACTCAGTGCCTTTCTTGTTAGTTGTGTTTCACCCAGATTTGTATTTTCAGTGCTTTGACTGTCTTCTCTTCAAGAACTACTAGCCTTTCTGATGCTTTTTTTGATAAAAAAATATTTGTTCCGACTGGTTTGTTGGTACTGCTGTAAATTGAGAAGCCTGTCCTTACACTCCTACTGCAATCTGGAATTTATTTCCATTGGTTTAATGGAAATAGTGGTGCAAGTACGGAGTTATAAGGAAAGAAGTCTGGAAACAGCTGAGCAAGTGCCACTGCTTGCCAGGGATGCCACTGGATCAGACTCTGTTGCTACTGTGGCAGTCGTTGAGTTGCTAGAGAATTTGTTCCTCATGCCTGACTTGCATGGAGCCTCAGGTTGCACCAGGGGAGACTTAGGTTGGATATTAGGAAAAAATTCTTCACTAAAAGGGTTTGCAAAGCCCTGGAACAGGCTGCCCCAGGAAGCAGTGGAATCCCTGTCCCTGGAAGTATTTCAAAAATGTGTAGATGCAGTGCTGAGGGACAGGGTTCAGTGGTGCCCTGGCAGAGCTGGGTTAATGGTTGGACTCCATGACCTTGAAGGTCTCTTCCAAACAGAATGATGCTGTGAGTCTATGGACCTGACTTGTATCTGCCTTGCTGCAAGTTAACTGCTTGCCTTTTTGTCCTGCAGTTTTGGTTACATTATCCTTCTCTCATGTTTTTTCTTTAGCCTAAGCCCATTTATTCCATCTTTTACTGCTCCTCCCCTAGAAGACACCTCTCACCCTTTGTTTATATGCAGGCTCACGTGCGTCCCCACCCAGGATGCTAACTGCTGATGCAATTATTATTTTTCTTGCTTCTAGCAACACTTTAACTCTTCTGAATGGGATAATCAATATTCTCTTCTCATCTGGGAATGGTAATGGCTGTGCTGCTCTGTAATGTCAGATGAATAGTTAAACATTGGTGTGTTTTCATCTGATGCAATCTGAGGCTCCCAGCAGCTCCCAGCTCCTCACTCACATACATATGAATTTTTCACAAGCTTGTGCTGTACAATGACTATTCAAGGCAGAGATTCCTTTGTTTCTTCTGTGGATCCTTAGATTAATGCTATCTGTATTTGTTATGTATTAATAATTTTTATAGTGATGTCTGCATGATTCTTTCTATAAATAACAATCTGAAATCTTTCTCTTATCTTGTTTACCATAGCTAATTCTTTAAGTCAGGTGTCTCCACCGTAGCCAAAATGAACACAGATAAAAATCCTAACATAGGCTTGGTTGTAGTAAATGAGGATTTACTTGGTTCTGCTGCAGATCAGGCCTTTCAAATAATCTTTTTATCCAGCCTTTATAAATACTGTGCAGTGGTGACAAAAGACAGGTGCTAGACTTAAGGCTGTTGTGTTAGTGGCTGGCAATAAATATATAATTCCTGCTGTGTCTGCATCATCTATAAATGAAAGTCTCCTGAAGGAGAAGTCTCCAGGGAGGGTAAAGAGCTGTGAACCAGTGACTGCAGAGTGTGCCTTGGAGATACAAAGTTAGGAGGAGAAGCTGCAAATATGATATGTCTTTTTCAGTTTGACCTCAGCCTCTAATAGTGTTTGGCAAGTCAGCCTGGCAGATAAATTGGTTCATATTAGAAAATGGGGTTGATTTATTATGAAATTGATTGCAGCCCTGTCCTGTGCTGAAGGCATTAGCGATAACAGCATCGGGTGCCTCAGCTCTTAACTAATGGGCTTCCCCGAGGCTCTCCACTGCTGCCAGGCTTTTAACTGCAGCCAGCAGTGTCCAAACTGAACACCTCTGCTGGCCCCTCTTCACGGATGCAAAACCCTTCCCGGGCAGGGGTGTGTCAGGGAATGCAGGCTGGGCTTTCTGGATGGGCTGCGGTCTTGAGAGCCTGCGACCACCTCCTGCTCCACCACTTTTGGGCAGGGTGAGCTGAGATGCTCTGAGGGCAGATGGCATTTCCTAGAACAGACAGACCTGCAGGAGTAGGGCCAGCGTGACCTTTGCAACCAGCACCTTGAAATGTCAAATCATTGTGTTTTACTTATGACTTTTCTGAAAATGGAAAAAGGTTACTGGAAATATGGAAAAGTATCCACCAAACATCTTTCTCTTCCTTTTCTTTGGTGATATTGAAAAGTGTTTTAACCACAAAGCAAAGCCATCACCAGATGTAACGAGGTAGCTTCACTATACTTTGTGAACAAAGCCATATTCAACCATCATGGCCACAACCTGCAGTGCAGTTGCCTCAAATCTCTTGACACGGTGGGGAGCAGCCTTTCCATCTGGGGCTGGTTAAAATGCAAATGAACAAAACAAATGTAGTGGCCACTTAGACCCTGTGAACTGTTTGGAGTCTGTCTAATATAGGAAACTAATCTACTCTTTATGGCATGGATACAGATGTAATAGGTACAAAAAAGAGTATACCTGGTGTCAAAGTAATTCCTCTTATGTTGATGCCTTTCACTTTGGACACTTCTCCTGTCCTACCCTCAAGAGTAAGGGATGTTCTAGGTTAATTCACTGTAGTGGTAGTTAAGACTCAACAATTGTGCTTAGAAATCACTGAATAGCAGACACTGAAACATTTAGTGGCTGGTATAAGCAGTATTTTTTTCAATATTTTTGTAGTAAAAGGATTTTCAATGATTGAAATGCCCCTTTAGACATTTTCCAAATGAAACATTTCAATATGAAAGAACCATGTGGCTTGAAAGGAGAGCTCATTGCAAGAGAGCCTCTAATTGGACAAAACTGAAAATAAACTTTTCAAAATAACTGCAAACAAATTGACTTAGGGCATGGAAGAAGGTTAAATTTTTATAAATGTTTTCCAACAGCTGCTTGCCATTCAATCACATATTTGCTCTCTTTTAGCATAAATTACTTTCAAGGTAGTGACAACACTTGCTATACCACCCTCGTGATGGCCTCTGCTCCTGACAATGACACAAGGTTGCCTGGCTATGCTTTTGCCACCCAATTCAGTAGCATTTTGATGTATGAAAAACCAGTGCAATACAACTGCCCTGCAGTAAGAAACAACCACACGACATAAACTTTTTCAGAAAAGAGTCATTTTTAGAGAAAGCACTCAGTATCTATTCAAACTACCTTTGGACAGAATGTCTCTCTTCTTCCTGTCTTAGCAAAGGGTAGGTCACATCTGGTGACAGCTTCCAAGGAGCCGAGAGATGTCAGTGTGTGTTTTATTGAAGCTAAATGTCCATGTGGCCAAGAGTCACAGCCATCTCCTACACCACCTCAAATCCTTTCAAGGTGGTACCATCCATGCCCTCCTAGGCTCAAGATGTAGGGCTCACTAAGGCTGCCTAGCCTCGTGTGTGCTCATCAAGACACGTTTCTCTCCACTAAGCACGTGCTTGAGCTGAAGGCCCTGTAGCATCCCTGTGCTGCTCACTGAAGAAGCAGTCCTGGGGAGTGTTCAGCACAGATGTGCAAAACGCAGCTCTTCCCTCACACCAGCTCCAGCAGCACCAAGCAGATAATACAGAAAGATGAGTGAGACAGCTGGGAGCCCCAGGAATTTTTCAGGTTCATCTTTATAGGGTAGCACACTGGCCTGAGAAGCAGTGTGAATAATTGTCTCACTTCCTTTTTTCAGAATTCTGCTTTTATCATTAACACCTCCAATTAGC
Organism: Chloroceryle aenea; assembly: GCA_013399075.1. Lineage (NCBI taxonomy): Eukaryota > Metazoa > Chordata > Aves > Coraciiformes > Cerylidae > Chloroceryle > Chloroceryle aenea. Next base: position 83,262 of record VWZY01000531.1, read on the forward strand.
AAAAATTCAAAGTCTGAGGTGTTCCTTTGATTTAAAAGGTTATAAATTTTGGATGCAATGTCAAAGAGTAAATTTTACCACGCAGCTGAGCTGTGGACTAATTAAAAGACTACTCCAGCACTCTTCTCACCCAGTGCATCTCAGATTTGTGACAGCCTTCAAGAAAAGTCTTGAATTATGCCATGTGCACCATATGCAATCTATTGATCTCTCCCTGTGTACATATGCTGTCTGTGTGCCTGTCTGTGTGCCCAAAAAAAAATGCACGGTGGCTTCTCCACAACTGCACACACAAATGAAAGGTTCTCATGCTGGAGAATTTCTAGCAGTGCAATTAATGATTACAGTAATTTTGCTTCCTTGCCTCCACAGGGTTACTACTGCTGTTTGACTCCAGGCCTCCTGGAAGTCAGAGATGGACATCCATGGAATGGGATGGACATTCTTCAGAGGAAGAGGATTCCCCTCCTCACACTGCTCCGGTGCACAGAGGTGAGATTTATGTATCACTGAGCTGTTGCTTAGATTCTGACTGAGGAACCTCGAGCCATGCCTTGTGGACCTTGTTGATTCTGTATAATTTAAAGTGAAAAATGGGAAAAATGGTCACGTTTGTATCACTTGACACCATGCAGTGAGTGGTTTCATATCCTTCTGGCTTGGGAGTCAGTGTTTTGTGGTCAGAAACAGTGTCCTCCTCAGTGCTCCATGTGACACAGACAATCAGGATGTCTGTAAGTTGAGCTGTGTGTCCCAGGGTGGTGTGAAATGGCTTTCTGCTTGCTGATATCTCTTCCTAAGGCAATGACTGCAAAGGACAAGCTTCTCTGGACCATTAGCAAAGCAAATATGTAAAGAGCAAAAGGGCAACATGTTTGAGTAACAAGATCTGGGGTAAGCAGGGGAAAGCAGGAAATCTATCAACTAGATTTAGCTAGTGAAAGCCGAAGGTGAAATCTCTGAAGTTTCATGCACCAGTTTCATTTTTCTTAATCATTCTCATTCTGGCTGTTGACATCAGTGGATTTGGCACTACATCAACAGGGAAACAGAGGGACAGTTTCCCCACTACACATGAAGAATTAGAGATTCATACCAAGATAGATGAGCTAGATTTAGATGAGAGGGAATTTCTGTTTGAGAGTGTTCATGTAAAAGGTATTATACAGTATTAGGCTTGTGTGAGCTGCCAGTGTAATAAAGGAGAATTTTATAAGCCCTGGCAGGATCATATCACTAGGACATCGTTTTGATGAAAAAAGCTGGAAACATGCACTTAGCTTTCCTACTGGTTGTAATTATCTGGCTTTATTGATCACGGTGTTAAGGTTATCCAATTGGTAGGGTGTGAGCAAGGATCAGGTTCAGTCCCTGAATTAAAGTTGCAGAGTGTCAGCTCTAATTTACACACACGCAGTTTGAAAATTGTCCTCCTGCAACTGCACAGCTCCCTGGGATTGACATAAATAGGCAGCATATGAGGCCCATGCAGCAGGAATGGAGGCACCCAGCACTTGGCATTGCTGCTTTGTATTATGCAGATATCTGGGTTACAAAGAAGGAAATAAGGGCAGAATAAATTGGGGGGGTCCAGTCTCTTCTGCAGGCACGTGTAAAACCCTTGGTGGCAACCATAAAGTTTGCAGACTTGTAGAAAGGAGGACAGGCTCCTCAGCTCTGATTTTAGTCCTACAAATGTTCAATACCTGGAAGGCAAGAGATAGTGGCTACTGTGGTTTTCACACGAGGCTTTGCACAGCAGGGGCATCTGTGAAGCCTGCCCAGTGAAATATGCTCTTCCATGTTTTCCAATACCACAACCAGAGCCAAAGTACAAGAACCAGCAGTTGCAGCTAATGAGGCTCTCATTAACATATCATTATGCTCCTGGAGACAAGCCTGTCCCTTCTGCTGCTGAGCTGTTAGATAAGGGAGGAGACAGAAGGAAAAGCAGGAGATGATACCCTTGTGGTTGTGGGTTTTATCCCATCATGCACTGCTGTCCTGATGGACAAAATAGGAAGACCCAGCCCACCCCCTTTGGGCAGCTCCCCCTTTATCCCAGGCACTCACTGGTAGAGTTGGGCTACCCCTCAGCTGAAGGCTTTTCTTTAGGGTTTCCAGGGAGAGCCTGGTGGTGCAGTGTTTCTGGGAAGCCCCAGCCTTGAGCAAGTAGGGCTACTGCAGCTTGGTCCCCAGCAGCCCCAGGGCTTGTTCTTCTCTTTCAGCCTTGGGGCCACCAACCTCCAGCTGATTGCCATCCTCCTCTTCCTCCTTCTGACTGTCTGAAAAGACAGAGGAGGAGAAAGGGGAATGGTGCCTGAGGTACAGACTGTCTTCCTAAGACTGCCATTTACCAGATGCTGTATCATCTCACCCAGGAGGTGGCCACATATCAGTGGAGAACAATATTCCGTCAGGGTACACATTCATACTCAACTGCTCTGCAGGGAAGGTGGGGAAGTCAATTAATTGTGACCTTCTCAAAGGTCCTCAGAAAAGGTGTTCACTAAGGGTTGTGGCAGAGTGGAGTCACACCCCACTCCACTGCTGTCATTTGACTTTTACCATGACTGCTGTGCCTTCCTATTCACAAGTATTTATTGTGGGCTTATTTGGGTATATCCTGGCATTTGAGATGTGTCAATCTGCTAAAACCTAACTGGCACCATCTAATCGCATTTAGTTTTATTTTCTGCAGAACATAACATGAAAGCATGTGGTTCAATAGCACAGCTTGCTTTCTCATGGTCAGTTCTGAAAAACAAAAACCTATCAGAGGACACAGTCTCTGGTCCTTGCTGTAAACTCCGGGGAAGAAAAAAACCCATCCTCCCATCAGTATTCATTTCAAAAAATGGCAACACGAGGTTTTCTTCTCACCTCTGATATCTTGAGAAAATACTGCTTTCAAAAGTGAATTATTTTTGCTGGGTCCTTGAAATTTAGTGCGACTCATTCTGGATTTGAAATCTCTCTTTAAAGATTTAGAAATGGATATTTCAATCCCTAGACCCTAGAGCATGTGGAGAGTGGGTGTTATGTTGTATTCATTCAGAAAGCAGCCATATCCACCTGCCCATCAAAGGCAGAGGACTCTGTTGTCTTGTATGTATATTCAGTACACTAAGCAAGGGCTGTAAACGCTATCTGCAAGATTTCCAACATCCTTCCTCAGCAAATTCTTTATGGCACAAATCTTTTCTATCATAATTTACATTTCATACCTGTTTTCCCAAATCTTCACAGTCAAGAGGACCAAATCCTTTCTTTAGCAATACTACTGTGAAAGCTACCGACTCATAGGAATAACCAGAGTGCAGGATTCGGCTTAACTTCTTGGCTTGATGCTGATATAACATTTCACAGCTCTTTTTTAGGTGTTTCCTATTGTCATGGCAACTCCGATCAAAAACCTTTTCCATGAATAGCCCTGTCAATTGCAATACAAGCTCCTGGCTGACTACAGCCTGAGGTTCTGCTCCGATGTGATTTCACAAGCTCCTCTTGCTTGACCTTTCATCTCCTATCTTTCCCCAGATCCCTTATTGCTCAAGCTAGACATATATCTTTTGTTTTGCAAGAAAGCTTTAAAAATCTTTATAAGTGATAACTAACAGCCAGATCTTGCAGCTGACTTCAAGGAGCGAGTTGCCTTAGGAGAGATTACAGGCTATAATAAGCACTTCTTCTTCACAGCAGAGCACAATCCATCATAAATCCCTATGAGCACTGGCTCTAGCAGTGCCTTGAACTCTGCACCTCCCTAAAACTGTCCCATAGCACAGAGGAACAAGCCGAGCTGTTGGGAGGGGTGGGCTTGGTAAAGGGGATCCCACTGGTGCCAACAAATCCCATGGTCCATTCCCCCCACCATGCTGTTGAGGCTAAGAGAGACACCGCACGTGTCACCAAAGCTGGCTGAGCACTGGAGCAGCAGGGTGAAGAATCCATATTGGTCAAGGCTGCTAGATTTGCCTTTTTGGAGCTGATTTTTTCTAAGTTGTTTGAACAGCCATATGGGAAATTGCAGCTCTGTGCAAATCAATAAGAGTTTTGCCCTTGGCCTTCTACAGGTGCAGGATTTCACCAAGTACCTCTAAGGTATCAAGCTTACCAGGAGCTGAAATAGCTCAGCAGAAGAAATAGACATTTTGCATCTATATCTCATCTGAAGTCAGTATTATTATCCTCAGACAGGGAAAATAAGGCAGGGAGAGGTGAAATCTCATGCCTTAAGGTCAGCCTATTACTAACCCCAGGAACAGAAGAGAGGTCTCTGGAGTTTCTCCTCCCACGTGTGAGCCACTGCTACAATTCATTATTTTAAGCACTTGCAAAAAAAACCAAAAAAAAAAGGTAGGAAGGAGGAATAGAAATTACAGGGATAAAAATCCTTCTTGATATATACATATATATTATATATATGCTATTTATATATAGTTTTGTCTTGTATCTTCAACCCTGCTTTAAATAAAAGCTCACAGACTTTGTCAGTTTCCATCAGGCAAAATTATTATTCGGCTTTAGAAAGAACATCTTGCCAAGTGTTGCAGTTCAAAAATAAGGAAAAGAGCTCTGCCAAAATGCAGCAAATGTGATTACACAAAGCCAAGAAGACCATAATTAGATCATTACCATGGAAACAACCTAATTACATGTGTAATGCAGCAAGGTCTGAGCTGCATATCTGAATGTGTTTCGCTATTGTCTAGCAGGGCCATAGCACTGCCGTTTGCCTTGTGTTATTAAGACACCTTGATCATTTTGGATCAGGTTTTCTTGGAATAAGTCCCCCTCCCCATTATGGAAAGAATTAAACTGTGCGTGAAATGACTTGAGCAAGACTGCCTGAGGCTCGGCACTGTGTGCAGGCAGATGGGATCCTGCCTGCACAACCAACAGGGCTAGGCAGACACAACTTGAGTGAACTCCCTTGCACCAAGACCTGGAGCTCCCCAGCCCCTTGGCCACATCCAGGAGTTGGCATTTGATCATAAGTGCTGAGCTTGCTGGAGACTTGCTAAAGGTTGTCACCTTTCACTGCCTTGTATTAATTTCTCCATTGTTGCAGTAATTTACCACCAGGACAGCGCTCAGTGGAGCTGGCATGTAATGGCCAGGCAAAGGCACCCAGGGCTCTCTGTGTACTGATCCACATGTTGCATGGCTGGATACGTTGTGGAGATGGGGCTTAAGCAAAGCTGGGGTTTGATACTGGCTTACTGGTGGAAACCAAATCGCTTCCGAAGGACAGTGTCATGGATCTCATTTTCAGGCATGGAAAATGAGGCAAGGTCGAAGGCCGTATTTGTCAGCCTGGAGGACCAGGGTACAATTGTAAATAAACTATATATAATCCAAAGTAATTTCCAAAAGTAAAAGCCAGAATCATACATACATGGCTGCATGCCTTGCAGCATAAAATTAGATGCACAGGGAGAGACAAGGGAGCCAGTGATGAAATGCTGCTCTTATCTCCACAGACCTACAGCCCCCTGTTCTTGAATCATGTGGTTGTAGTGGAGGTGACCCATGGGGAATATACACAAAATGATGGCAAACACTGTCACCCTTTTTGATGCACACTGGATTTCTGTGCCCATTCAGCAGTCAGGCTGGATATACCTCATTCAGCAAAGGCAAGGGGAGGGCCCGTTAGCTACGGGGTACCGTAATAAGGCAAAAGCCAACAGAACTGTCTGGCAAATCTACTGCTTCTGCTAATTAATGAGGAGAGATGGTTGCTGGTCTAGCTGCAGATGTTGCTGCAAATTATGCCATTGCTATCCCTGCCAACGCGCTCTCGCTGCATCTAGCACATCTCCAGGTGTTCTTGCCACAACAATAGTCCCTGCTGTTCATTTTGTTCCCTTCCAGGGAAAGTAAAATGCTTCCTTTTGGTGAGGAGAAATGCTGATACTGACGAGTTTTTCAAGTCCAGACTCCACTCCTTTAATTTCTTCTCCTTTTGCATTGGTCCCATTTTCCTTCTCTGATTTGTCCTCAAATTCACTTCATTTTCCATTCAAATTGCTTTCCAAACCACAGAATAAGGCTAGAGAGAAGCACCTCGAGTGATGCCAATTTCCTTGCTTTCCACGCCATGGCTTTCCCAGCCTTGAACAAACACTTAAGAGAATATCTTGAGGAAAATACCAAATCCTTCTGTCCCAGCTCTCTCCTTCTCCCCCAGTGGAGCCATTGGTCCTGCCAACACTGGCAGCAATGCAGACCTGGCCTGTGGAGGGCAGCTCGCCCTTCCGTGGCTCTGACCAGGTTGTTTTTCTCTCTCTCACATCTATTGCACAAATTCCTGCCAGTTCACTGGGTAAAACGTTGATGTTCAGCTTTTGTGCAAAGTCAGCAGAATGAAAGAAAAAGAAGAAAAACCCCAACCCCCGCCACGTTCTCTAGTTTTGCTCTGTATGCAAAACCTGTCTGTACAGTTCTGCTGAGTGCCCGTGCCCTACTTTTATCCTTAACATAGCTCAACTAAAAATACACTGAAATTTCAAGCAAGGTCCCTGCTGCGAGCTGTCTGAGCAAGCAGGCAATGCTGCAACCCCAGCCCTGGCGCAGCGCAGCCTGGACACTGCTCTGCTCCCAGCACAATTGATACCAGCCCTTGGCACTGACTGGGATGAGAAAAAGCCAGCAATCTTCTGAAAATCAATACCCCTTCTTCCCATCAACTCAGACAGAATGTCCTGACACGGTGCTGCGAGAACAAAATTGAAGAAAGATATGAGATAACTTAAGAACTACTCTCTCTTATTACTACTATTAGTGTTATTTATAACACAGTAGTACTGAAGAAGCTGTGCTGGTATAGAGGGTGACTTTAAGCAGGAACATCTGGTGTTCTGAAACAGTTATTGAAATAAAACCATGGCTGAACCTCTTAAATGCTAGATGTTGTACATACTTGCTTTATGTGCTTAAGTAGAAAAGAGACAACCGTGCTATTTCTGTCTAATTTGTGTGGTCCTGAGAAAGCATGATAAGTAAAGGTTAGTGGAACCCAATTTTAAAAGCAGGGGAAGCTAATAGACATGATTTGTTTTGAAGATAGGGTCTGTAAATTCTTCTGCCCTGGAAAAAGTGACTGAATTTTACCATCTGGCTTCTCAAGTTACGTTAAACAATGTTTTTCACAAGACCAGGATTTTTTGAGAGGTCCTCAGCTTGAAGCTCACTTTAGCTGTCTTCTGCTTAATTTTCAGTTGCATAAGAGGGAAAAGGGGAATTCTTTGATGACACCTATGGATTATTTGCAATGAAGGGGTCTAATTTATTCGAGGAATGTCTATTACTGCTATGACAAGTCAACCATTTTCACACGTGGGTTCTTTGCGTGGGGTTGTTCTCTGGTCATCATTTGCAGTATCTCGGAGGAGACCCCAAAGGTTCCAGCTGTGGGAATGTTTATCTGATAATCCTGTGAAATGGGTAAATGTGATGTGTGTGTGCTGCTGGCACCCAGCACTGCCCACCGGTCCTGTGGAGCCTCTGCTCACAGCAGGTTGGTAGCCTGAACAGGCTCTCCTGCTTACAAATAGGTCTGAGAGGTTATGTCTGGTCCTTGCCTGGTGCTACACCTCCTCCATCCCCTTCCTCATTCCTCCAGCAGGATTTTTCAAGGGAAAGAAAGACATTTTGCCTACAGTCTTGCAGTAATTCCTTGTTTAAGAAGGTTTTCAGTCTCTGAAAAACAGCCTGATGGACAGTGCACTTCCCAGGACACCCCCTCACTGTTGCAGAAAACACCTATGACACAGTCCCTGTCAGACTAAACTATGAGTAAAAGCCTTGTAAAATCCATAAAGGTACACACATTTAATTTAGACTTCAGGAAGCTATTGCATTTTTTTTTCCTATTAAATATTAATTCCCTTTAAAAGAGTGCATTTGAGCTGTTTTGAGAATGCAACTGGTACTCTAATGTCATCTAATTAATTAAGAATTTCATACACATATGTATTAACAGTCTGCTATTATTGCTGAGGACATTTCACTGGTATTTAAATGTATTGAACCAAACATGATTTGCATTTAAATGGCGATGATCCGTACGGCTTCCTCGAAAGGCACAGCTGGTAGATGAAGTCTGACTTTGCCTCTCTGACCTCGATGTCCCAGCAGTATGCCAAGGCAGCTCAGCTAGGATTTCACTCCACATATTGAGAAATCCAAGGAAATAGCAGTTTCTCCCAAAACACAGTGCAGACAGGGTACTTTGTGAGTCCACTGGTGACAAACGCAATCTTATCAATAGCTGACATCCTTATTGACATCTCTTAGCTGCTGAGCTCTCCTTTCTCACCTGTCTTGTTGATTCTTTTGATATATTATTTCACTTGGAGATGCTAACAGTAATATCTAGGGTTGCAAATGTGGACACAGAGCTGGTGGTGTGCAAGGAAGGAGGACACAACTTTGTCCCTTGACTCCAACTCACACTTAACTGAGGTGGCTACCTCAGCAAGGCTCTGGTGCATCCTCATCTTCTTCAGGATGTGTTAGGTATCTGGGGAGAAAAACGGTGCAGAAAGGAGAAGGTGGGATGTGGGATTTTAACCACAAGTGATACATCTTCAGAATGTGCTCTTCTTTAAGAATGACCTCAGTTGTTTCCATTTCCAGGATGACTTCCCAGCACTTATGCATTACTCTTCTACTTGTCTAATACGGTTCACATCGATTTTTCCCCTTACTCTGTGCTGACTGTACAGTCTGAAACACCAAAGACCTTAAAGTCAAGGTCAACTTTCTATTCCCTGAGTAAACAAGCTGGAGAGAAGGGGAGAGAGGGAACAAGCACTTATGCCAGCAGTATACTCAGAAAGCTAGGAAACAAATATATTCCCTCTAAAAAAACTCTTCAAGGATGGAAGGCATACAAAAGATTAATCCTTTCAGTCCCAAAATTCTGCATTAAATAAAATCCTTACTCCTGAGGAATAAACGTGAAGAGGAGGCCACTGTGTACGTGACCAAAACAAAGCCATTCTGTAATGTTTAACGTCAAACATGAAGTTAAACACTGTGTAGTCAAGGTACAAGGAAGCATTAAAAACTGTTTGCATTTTGCTAGTACATTTTTCCCATGCACTGAATACTTTTATTTCTCATCACCATATCCAAGCATTGATTCCAGTACATTGAATTCATGATGCTATTTTTGACCAATTAATGTCTCCATAAATTACATTTACCCCTTTGTAATTAGAAGCAAAGTTATGCCTCAAATGACTGGCTGCTTATCTGTGATTCATGGACTCTCCTGAGCCTGCAAATTTGTCTGGAAACTTGGTAAGAAGTTATTTCAGCTAAAGATTTTGGATGCTTCTTGCTCGTGTTGAGCTGAAATATGAATTCAAGTGTTTTGGGGCTTCTGCTTTGGGTTTCTTCCAGACAGAGAAAAGGGTCAGTATGAAAATAATTTTATAGCAAGGTGGAGATACAGAGGCTGACACACAGACCCTGAGACCCACCCAGACCCAGTGCTGGCACTAGCAACAATCACTTTGCACACCTCAAGCAAAGGCAGCCCCTGCACGAGTACATGTAGACACAACCCTCGTGAACTTCAGCCCTGTTGCTTAAAGACAGAGGTTGTTTCAAAGCCCAAAGTCTCTGACGCTTTATGATCTTCCTTATATTTTTAACTGAAATGAGATAATATGAGTATGGTAACCTGATGTTCTAGCTCTTTTCAAGCCATTTGGAAACAGAGGGCCCCAGCTGGAGCTAGTAGCATGGTTCGGGGACAAAACAAATGATCTTATGCAATCTGCTTCACCTATTTTCAGTGCTAGTATAATTAAATGAGACAAAGTCTGCAGGGAGAGGTAATAACTTTTATTAGAACAAACTGATAGTTTAGGGAAAAAGAAGAAAAGGAAAAAAAAAGTAGGTATGTTTTCAGGCACACAACCCCTTTTTCAGGCTCTTATGCCAAATAGCTTGTCAGTGTATCAGCTGGCCCAACAAATGATAGTACTTCTCTGTGTTAATCCTGCTTCAGTCCTGTCCTTATAATAGCTACAATAACACTGCTAATATAATTAAAAGCAGCTGAGAATGATTGAATACTGTTTCATAGCAGAGCTGGACATGAAGCTTCCCCAAAATAGCAGGGTGGAGCTATGCTGCAGACACAAAAATATGTGTACTTTTCCTCTTATCTTTACTCTGTAATTCTGGTTTGACTTACACCAGTATAAATGGGGTGGATGCCAGCACTGCCCCCTTTGGATTTTTCATCTATTTTCAAAACAGTCTTACCACCTTTTAAAATGTATTTCTAATGCAGAGGATAAAAGTAGGTCATCCATTTTCTATGGATGCTGCTATCTGGGTAGCATTAGCTGAAAGGAACGGCGTATGCACATTTTATCTGGCGTCACCCTCGCTGTATTCCATCAAGTGATGACCCTTTAGTCTTGCCATTTAGCAATTCCCGGAAAAAGGCAATCATGTAAATGATGCACAGATAAGAAAGGAAAAAAAGAGAACCTCCTAAGGTGGAAGATGTATTGACAAGCCAGCGTAGTTTTCCCTGATGTTGTTTATTTCCATACTATGTTTTTAAAGCAAATCTTCCGTAGACACCTCACAACTGACTTCAGGTGCAGATGCAAATAGAAACAATTTGTACATCACAGTAAGTCTTAAAAGTAGCAAATTGAGACTTAAAAGAAGGGAGTCAAGACAGGCAAGGTAAGAAGTAGAGAATGATTAAAGAAAATAAATTTGGAAATTTAGATATTAGAATTTTTCCTCTGTGTGAGAGAAAAACACGCCTTCAAAGAGCAAGAATAGTAAGGAGTTCTTGCACAGAGGGTTAGGTTCGATGTAGGAAAAATATCTTCCAGGGAGAAGACAAAAAAAAATGTGCAAGGAAGGGGCTGAAGATTGAAGAAAGCTGGGAAAAGAAACAGAGAGCTGAGGGCACTCATCTGCTGGCCAAGATCCAGAGGTGGTTTTGGTTAGACATTGGGAGAAACTTTTTCCCTGAAAAGGTTGTTAAGCCTTGGCCCAGGCTGCCCAGGGAGGTGGTGGAGTCATCATCCCTGGAGGTATTAAAAAGACATGCAGGTGACATGCTGAGGGACGTGGCTCAGTGGTGGGACTGTCAGTGTTAGGTCAATGGCTGGACTCACTCATCCTGAAGGTCTTTTCCAACCAAACTGATTCTGTGTTTCTGTGATCTGGGTAATGCTGTGACACATCCAGCACCGGTGCAGGCTGGCACCATGCTCTGCTCCTGGCTGTCCTCAGGGACTACTGGAGTGCCATGGCTTAAATACACAACTGCTGCAGGTGTTCCATGCAGGATTCCAGTTTCCTCTTTTTTACTTCTTTTTGAAGCAGTGTTTCCAAGTCTGTACCTCTCAGTCACCAAACAGAATCTCAGGCTCCAGCAGTCTGGGAGAGACTATGCTGGTGACATGCTCAGAAATGCTCCAAGACACCCAAAGTAAGCACTGCCAATGTTTACTTCTAAACATCAGAGAAAGAGGGGAATAGAGTAGCACTTTCACTGTTTTCATTTGGAAACATTTGTGCAGATTGAACACTTGTCTGCAGCACCCTTCTGCGATGAAACTGCATAGGTATAGCAAGTGCCAAAAGTGCAGAGAATTTGGAGGGAAAATTCCAAAACTGTGTCATTTGAAGAATAGCCACCTCAAAGTCTGATAGGGCAGAAAACTTGTGTTTGAGGTAGCTCACTCCCTCCATAGCTGTAAGTCTCCGAGGAACCTCATGCGGTTGTTTCTTCTTAACAAAAAGACAGTAAAAGTCACATTTAAAAATATTCAACAATATTTCTGACCTAGCTGTGGTTTAATTCTTACCAACTAAATGCTACTGCAGGCCATGAAAGTTATTTTCAATTCTTGGTTATGTGCCTATAGATCCTTATTTAACAATACCTACCTTCATGCTTGTGGGAGATGATGTAGAACCAGGTTACTGGTGATCCCCACTTATACTTTTTATTATAACATGAATTATGAAAGCATATCTATATAATAGGAGGCATAGCACTGATATTCTTGATAAAAATAATTTTTAAAAAGAATCATAACTGTTACTGTCATGATGATTGTTTTCATTGTTATTGCTCATTACTACTATCCATGGTGATTATTAATGTTGCCACAATAAACACAGCAGCACCAGCTTACCCAGGGTGTGATGACAGGTGTTTTTCTGCCTGTTCTTAAAGACCTTACTGTGCTAAAAGCAGCTTTTCCATGTTTTCTTCCTCTGCACAGCACTGCAAGGGTGTTTTGCCCTTGCCACTAGCAGCTAGCCCTGCTCCCACTTGCCCTGGCTCAGCCCCAACAGGCTTACCTCACAGTAGCACAGAGAGCCACAGTTTAGGATCTCAAATTTACGGATTAAGTCTTGAGAGAGAGTGAGTTATTTGATGTTTTCTGTCCCCTTTTTTAAATATATGGATTATCCACAAGTAGATGATCTTGAGACTGGTGTGGGAGGAGGAAAATCCCACAAATAGAATTGAAAACCTCCCGCTCTTCATTAGCATCACTGTATAGGAGTGGATGTCCAGGGAAAAGGAGTAACAGGGGCAGAGAGTGCCTTTGGAGGATTTTGTTGCTATGTATTTAAAAATACATCATTGAGGGGTGACTCCAACATCAACTGCAAATTTCTGAAAGTGTTATTTATCCAGTGCATGCCATTCTCCAAACCCACCCTGCCTCTGCTGTGAGCAGCAGCAATGCTGCTGGGTTTGTATCTTCTGCATCTCTTCCCCTTGCCATTGCTACAGCCTGGATAATACTCATTCCTTGCTGCTGCAATCACAGTGGAAAACCCAAACTCACCCTTTTTTCCTGAAACATAATTTGTTAGGATATTATTTTATTAAAAAAGCCATGACTGGTATATTTTTGTTTTGCAAGAAAAAGACTGGAATTCAATAATGTAGACATGGCCTCATGGGAATAAAATCTCTGCTTCTATTTGGCCACACAAATTTAATTTTTCTTAACCCTGAACTGGAAGGAAACCTCAATATATTTAACAGGGGTGACTGGCAGAGTTGGCTGCACTGGAGACCACAGTACGATTGCCCTGGGCTGGGAATAATAATAGAACTGGAAATTATTTCTGTATTGTGATGTCCTGGAGAAAGAGATTTTTTTTAAGCAGCTACATGTGCTCTGAGTCACCATAGCTAGTCACTGATCCCTGGGCTGTGGATCAGTCACTGCTCCATCCCAGCCACCGAGGGTCAATCACTGCCTGGGGTTGTTATAGGAAACAGAGCAGTAGGAGGAAAAGGGAATAAACTAAACCAGAAGCAAATGGCACTAGCAACACACTGTGAATGAACCAGAACTTTCTAACCACATGCTGGGCAGGGCGCTGAAATGTGTTTCGATTTCCTGCTCACCGGTGTAACTAAAGCATCACTTTTCTCTGTAGAGTCTAGAAATAGCTGGGTGAAGGCTCTTGTGTCACAAAGAGCATGAGAACAACTTATTGGAAACTGCTGTTTATTAGAAATTCTTCACAAGCCTGAATCTCACAGCAAATTCCCAAAGGGCTGCAGGGAAGAAAGGAAATAGATCTGGATGTGCTTCTGTGGCAACAGGGTCCAGCTACCCCATCTTGAAAATGGTATAATGGCTCCTGCCCAGAGAGACCCTGGGCAGAAGAGCTTTTAATCAAGTTAGATAAGGAGGCCCAGAAAGCTCTGAGACTGAAGACTAGGTGTGCCAATAGCTGTTGGTAAAGGATGGGCTGAAATCCTGGCTCCACTGCGTTCAACAGAGGCTGTTTCCATTAATGCTCAGATGCCACTGTAGTGGGAATGTGCAAGTATTGTGGGCAGCTCATGGTCATTCCTCACACACAAGTGAGCTATCCTGTATGTGGGCATATTAGAACCCAAAATTCATCTCCTGTTAATGGACAGACTTTGTAAGGATACCCTCAAGGTCTTGAGCAGCTTCAAGCACCTCATGTAGTTGAAGTATCCGAAGAGTTCCCCCACCACAAGATGCCCAGGTGGTCCTTCAGGTCTGCAGCACCCTGAATGCAAGAATGTGCCTGATGGTTGCAGAGAGTCCCTGATCTGCAGCAATCGCTGCTGGGCTTAAACATCAGCAAACCAATTGTCTGAGAGTGACAGAGCTGAAGCAGAAACCAAGCTGGCCATAAACAGAGCCAGCTCCACAGCGACCGATTAAAGCTATTTTTGGAATCGAAACTCATGGGTGGGAAGGGAAGCAGAAAGCAGATAAATAAGCCATTAAAAAGCAGCCTGGCCTCATTGCTGAGCCCTATCAGCCATTTCAGGCAGTGAGTAACAGAGGACAGGACAAATCTGCCTTTGTTCTTCTGCTCTCTGGCTGCGTGTGATGGGGAGATAAGGCACTAGCGAGGGTTCGTTTGGCTGGCGAAACACGGAGTTATTCATTAACCTACTTGGCTAAATAAAGCCCTGATAAGGGCGATTGCCTGGCAGGGGCAAGCCCAGGCGCAGTGAGGCTCAAAGGCAACCATAGGGGACGGAGGCATGTCCCTGTCCTGTGCCAGGGCCACCAAGCCACCTGTGGTCACACAGGACCAAACAAAACTCTGTTTCAGCAGCCTCTTTTTTGATCAGCGAAAGCAGGGATGTCAGTGATTCATTGCTGGATGAAGGCTTTGCTTTCTTTTAGCAGCTGGAGATGCAACATGAGTGTTAACAGTGAGAGAGGTGTATGAATATGGATTTTTCAGTTTGGTTGTCAAATCCCAAAACGGGGGAAAATGAGTAAAGGCAAGCATTTTCCTCAATGGGAAAGGAAAAGATTTTTTTATTATATAATGCTTGTTTAAAAAATTCCTTTCCTAAAATTTACGTCAGTTTTGAAACAACAAAGCTTGTTTCAAAACAAAAAGTCAAAATATTTTGTTTTGCTGATGTTAAAACAAAACGTCTCCATCTCTCCAAACATTTGTACACTTTCTAATTTTTTTCCCAAATACCGTTGGTTCCTGCATTTTTCACTGAGCTTATCCATTTGAAAAATGTCACTCAACTCTAAAAATTACCATACATATAGAGCTACCTCTGTTACCACATTATGTCTCATGCAAGCGTGCCAAATATGAATTCCTCACAAGGGAGCTGGTTGGACTTCAAAGCTGACCGATAAAGCCTGAGAAGGCAGAATGCCAATTAAAAGGGTCACAGTGGTCATAAACTCCCCTTCAACCTGCAGTAAGGTCACACTCGGCATGTCAGCACTGTGAGACAGGATCAGGTGGGTCACGTCAGTGTCTTTGAAGAGCACGTTATGTGGAGGGTCAAACCATAGCCCATACCCCCATGCACGTGTTCAGATTAGTGCTTTAATTCTTGTTAAAGCAACCTGTCTAAATCAGGACTGTCTGGGAAACGTATTTTACAGATTATGTTAGGAACCCTGCTGAACTGTGGGTATCTGAGGAAGCTCTTTGCTGGCTTCTTGTAGGTAGGCTGTGTGTGATCTAGCCATAAAATCATGCACTTTCATGAAAATCTGACAACCTTCAGAGCCAGGAGGTATGTGTAAGGAATGACGAGACTGAAAAGTTCCTCTACACTGCTCTGAGGCAAAGAGCAGTCCATAATGGTTGGTAGGCAGCTGCAACACTTGGTGTGACACTTGTTGTCTCACTTGCCTTCAGAGTGCACCTTCTAGACTTCTTGTGGGGGTCTCATCTCCTCAGCTCCCTGGCTATCGGACTGGAGATGTTGCATGACTTTGATGCTCCTCCTCCCGGTGCTGGGTATGTGAGAGAAGTGCAGGTCCTGCTGGGATGGTGGGGTTTTACAGAGTGGCAGCCAGTGAGGTGTCAAAGGCTCCCCAGCACAGCACCACGGTGTATTCTGAGGCTGCTGTTGGCACACCCTGGGGTTTCACTAGCTCATACTGATTTAACTATAAATCCCTTCTAATCACTAATCACTCCATTCAGGGATGGAAAGTCCACAGAGCCAAAAATATACCCTGTTAGTCAGCAGGTTTGTGAGTATTTTGAGATATTGGAGGTCATAAGTCAGTTTGCCAGCATTATCTTGATTATCCTATGGAAGTCTTTACTCAAAAATAGTCTCCAAAAATGCAAGTTTAGCAAAACTTGGAGCTGAAATAATTGGAAAACATTAAATGTCCTCACTAAGCTAAATTCACATGAGGGCAGTTACTGTGTAATAGGCAGATGATATTAACTACCCTTTATGTTTTGGTGCCTGCTCACATCCAGGAGCAATAATACAGGTGAAAGGTTAGAATACAAAATACTAACTTCCTAAAATCATAATGCAGAATTTTTGCTTTTAAAGGAGATCTATTAGCTGAATACATGCATGCTTAGGGACTTTTTTAAACAAATCACATATGATAACAATCTGCAGAGGCTGCTGATGTGCTGGGGCAGCTGGCAGGCATGGCATGTGGAGTGATTTTTTCAGGGGCTTGTTTCTCAAGGGTATTTTCTCCGTCATCCTTAGCAGTCAGGGATGCTCCAGGGCTGGGAGCACAGCTTCATTGTGCTCTCTGTGCAGTGTGACTCTTGGCTGTGAAAGGCACAAGAAGGATCCACTGATGCTCCTTATCTGCCAGTGTGTGTGCACACGAGTTGTACGCCTTCATCTCCATTCACCGTGCTCCATTACAGTGATTTATGTGCTGTCTGTCATCTGGAGCACTGGGGGAACACAAGAGAAGCAAGAGCAATAAACAAATAATAATCAGCAGAGATAACACAGAAATGAGTCCACAAATGCTACACCCAAGCAGGCAGCAGTATCGAGCTCTGAGGAGAAGGGTTAGGGGGAGCTCTGAGGAGAAGGGCAATAGAGAGAGGCTTTGGCAAGGGGTTGAATCTCAAGGAGTGGTCCAGCACATGGGCAACAACAGATCAGATTGGCTGTGGACAAGGAAAAAGGGAAAGGAGAGCTTCTCATAGGGAGGTAAAGAGGAGACACCCTGGAAGATAGGAGGTGGTGGTGAGATAGGCTGGATTCAGGATGCGATGCTGAACGTGGTGGGAGAATTGCATCTCCTTGCCCAACCAGGCAGATGGAGCAGGTGTTTCCTGTGCCACAAAGCTGATGAGGGCAAAACCTATTCTTACCTTTTCCCTGTGTGATCACACCTTTGACTGCTGTTTGGACACCTTTGTCCCAGTCAGAGTACAGCAGCACACTAACCTAGAGGGTTCTCCACTGCTGCGCAAATGTAACGTGCCCAGCTGGGGTGGAAAGGCCATCAGAGATTCACCACTGTCCTTATCCATGCAAAAGATGCTATCTGCACAGGTTGTGTCACAGTACCACTGGCAAACAGCAGCAGCTTTCCAGCCCCAAGGCCACAGCACCCACACAGCAGCAGCAGCCGCGAGCTCTCTGTGACCAGACATGGGCCTCTTCCTCAGCGTTATTCATCCCTACATGATTGAAAAAGAAGCATGGCCCTTTTAGAGATTAGTGGATGGTAAATTATTCCCTTCATTTGTTATTCGTGATGAATAATGAATTATTCTCATAACATTTACTATGCTGTTCATTTATTATACAGGACAGGGGAATGTTTAGAAGCTAATTATTGCTAGGCAGGCTCTACACTTGCAAAATCTGTGACTTTTGCATATTTGTTATATCAGTGCTTTAAGTGGGGGAAGGGTTGTTTGTCTGTTTTAGCATGTTTCTGTCCTTCCAACACCCAGACCTGCTGGCTGCCCATGGTCAGGACAGATGTCTCCCTCATCTGAGCTCATCTGCCTCCTTTGCAGAAGGCCCTGGAGTAGGTCTGAAAAATAAATTGTCACTTCTTAGATACAGCAGTAAAGAGGAGCAGTGTTTCACTGGCTGGTGGGGCAGAGTTCTGCATCATGCATCACCAGGGCTGCTGAACATCTCCCATCATTCTTTCAAGAGGCTACCACCTCTGCCAAAACCACAGCAGCCATGGCCAGGAAGAAATTCTGTGTCCATCACAAATGTCCATCCCCTGGGAAATACCCAGAGCAGCAAGTGATGGCAGGGCTCATTGCCATGCATTGCTGGAGAAGCTGGACAGTGAACTCATGGGGGACCAGCCTCCTGAAGAGGGAGAGGTTGGGGGGATTGTTCATTAGTTATTGTATTAGGAGACTAAGCGACTGTGTGCCTGTAGCTCAGCACTATTTGTCACTCCCTGCTTGGAAAGGAGCATCATGGACCCAGTGCAGGCTGCCTCTGCCTGGTGAGGCTCTCTCTGAGTCCTGTGTGACAGCTTTTGATAGCTCGTGGCTCCATGAGAGCCGATGGAGAAACTGTTGACCTTGATGGAGTAATATGCATTTATAGCAGGGTTTGTGCTAGCTCTGTGCCTTCTAATATCCTTCTTATCTACATTATGTGCCTAATATCAGTGTCCTCTTGTGGCCTCCAGTGATATCCTTACATATCTCTGGATAACTGTTACCAGAGCTAAGCCAGTGAGAGGCTTATAAACCTATGGGGAGAGATATAGTTCAATACCATGTTTCTGAATAATTGATTATCACACGCTTCAGTATCAAACTGATCTTCAGTGATACCCTTTTGGCTGTGCCTTCATCCCTTTTTGTTTTATTTTGATTCCCCAGCAGAAATCTCTCTCCACCAACTGCCTTTGTAACCAAGTAAGAGCATTGTGAGCTGCCAGTAAATGATCTTTTATTTTATTTTTCATCCTTGTAGTGGTAAATTATTTTGTCAGCACAGAGACGATGCAGGTGACTAACCTCATAAAATGTAGTAAATGATTAATAAATCTCAAATAACAATATCTCCATGGGCAGATCATAACTCGCCACTCTTGAGCAGACCACGTACGTGCCTTTGGAGGACGCTGGCTGATTTTCTGTAGGGGAGATTATTTTAGCCATGAGCCAACAGAGAAATGCCAACTAGGGACAGCTTGTGAGCACTGGCACAAGGTACATCAGACCCCGATTTTCAGCTGTGGGGAACACCCCCTGTGCTGAGTGGTTTCAGCATGAGCTGGGGTCCTGTGGGCAGGTGCTGTGCTGCCATCCCACCCAGAACTGCTGCATCCCCATCAGTTTGGCATTTACCTTCATAGACGTTCTTCCAGCACACACAAAAAATTGCCTTTCTTGAAGTAATTATTTATTCCCCGAAGGCAGCATATGGTACAAAAACCTCAGAGAAAGAGAAGCAAACTGTACTTTTCCATGTAACTCCAACCATTAATATTCCAGTATTGGCCAAGCACTTGTAGAGCTGTAATGAGAACATCCTCTTACGTGCTGTTTCCAGAATTTATGCACAACAAGCAATACATAAATATCAATTAATGAAGCAACTATAGAAAACTAAATTAAAACATGAGAGGATAGAAGCCTCTATTTAGCCGCCTAAAAAGAAAAGACATGTTCACAAACCCCTCCCTCCTGCTCAGAAGAAAGCTCTCAGTTCCAGAGGAAGGAAACCATTTATTTTTTTTAATTGCACAATACTTTTAAATTAATTTCCATAAGCATTACAAACACCAAATGGGGGAGGGAAAATCAAAGCTTTCACAATTAAATTAGTGCTTGGGTTATGATCCAAACTCCCTATAAGTTACCTGTGGTGGCAGACCTGCAGGCAACTAGCAGCAGCCTGGCTGTGCTCCATGAAGTCCATAATGTCAGGACTTTACTAAGGGCACCTAAACCTCTAAGTCCACAGCTATAACCACTAGCATATTAATTAGCCTAAGTTAATGTCAGAAACTGTAGAAGAAGACAATGAAAGGTGAAACCCAGGCACACATGGAGAGGTTGCTTTCTTCATTTCACCCAGTGTTTCAGCCACACTCTGGACGTGGTTTTCATGGCAAGCGAAGTTGGTCCCAGCTCCAGAACAACCACAGGAGCTTATCTGTCGACTGTCCCAAGATGTAGATCATCCTGCTGGAAGAAAACAAGGAAAAAAGCAGGGAAATGGGCAAGGAGCAGCTTGTGGGCCAGCCAGCCAGAGAGCCACAGACAGTGCGTGACAGACAGCGTGGGCAGGCTGGAAAACCTCCTGCAACCTGCTCTCCCTGGCCCAAATGACATCTGCAACGATATCTTCCTTTGCCTGTGTGTCACAGTGATCATCTCTTTAAGTCCCTGAAAAGGCACGAGCCATTCTTGTGCCAGGAAGCCACCAGGAAAAGTCATAAGACATCAGTTGCAAACTGCAGAACACTCTGATCCTGATTCCTCAGGCTTTTGCAGCTGAGAGCCAGGGGTGCCTGTTCACTTTCAGTGGAGAAAAAGTTGATGAGTGTAACTGCCATTTATAGGGAAATAACTAGAAAATAGGACTTGATAGTGCTTTTCCTGCTTTTCCAAGAAGTGCATGAGACCTGCGTGCACAGAGGTGATGAGCACTAACACTAAGCTAAACAAAAACCACACTGTGCATGCATCTAAATGAATAAAAGACTAAATCTTGGTAGCTCAGGAAACTCCAAGTGACCAATTTAGTGGAAGAGCTCCCCAGTGCCTCTGGAGCATCCCCTCACCTCCACCATGGTGACCATAATAGCAGCGTTTGCTGTACACTGTGGTGCCTACAGAAAATGTGAGTTCACAGACACATGGCTTGTATGTTACGTTACAAAAACATCAGTGCTGACATTGAGCACTTGCCACCTTTTATCTGAGGGGCTGAAAGGGTTGGACCCTTGTTAATGCTAGCAACTGTGAGGGTAATATTTTATTTCACCAGCACCCAGTGTTGAGGTTCCTGAGTGGTTTTTCTTCAGGTGGCATCCTATTGACCTTGTGTGTGGCTGGAGGGTTGCCCAGCTTGGCTCCGAGCTGCACTTTGAGCCAGCACTTCAGGACTTGATCAACACTGCTTTCATCCCAGGAGGTCAAGGTGCTTAGCAAATGACTGAACTTCATTTGACCTACAAAATGCATCATGTTTCACAGCATCTACCTGTGTAATGGGTGAAAAGATGCAGATCTGCTAAAAATCACTGCGTGTGTGTCAGCCTGAGTGTTAGGAAAGAGCTACCAGAGGCACCGACTTCATTCCCAGCTGTCCCCTCCTGCCTTGCCCAGGCAAAGGTCACCTCTGCCATTCTAATACTTGCCCTCCTCAGCTAAGAGCCATTCTCTGGGAGTATTCTGCCTTCTGCAATTATTTATTTAACATCAGAAATACCATCCATTAACTGTAATGGGTAGAACTAATAATATTTTGCATCTGCCTGGGGTTTCCTCCTCAAAGCGTTTTACAAACAGTATGAAATCACCTCACAGTGAGCTGGGCAGGTCAGTGCCTATATTAATGTGTATGTATTTCCACAAATGGCTAAGGAGGATGTTCAAGATTTACAGCAGGGCAACTGGGAAGTCAGTTAAGAAGTGGGAAAGGCCATGGTTAGGTAAGGACCAGAGCTCAGGGTTACCAGAGCCCCCAGCTTATACCCTGCTCTTGGCTTTCTGCAAAGTCCAGTTACAAGGATGTGACCTGAGATGAGAAGCCCCACCTAACACTGCAGCAGGGTGAACTGAGCCAGCACCTTTACTGTCCCCAGTTTGCACTGTTTTGCTCTCTCCCCTTCTTTCTGTTCCTTTTGGTAGTACTTAGAGCTGTCCTAACAGCAGATGGTTCGTCCATCCCCTCCCAGCTGATGGACAGCATCCCAGTGGTGGTTGTCCATGGTGAGCATGACCATGGTTCTGCCTCAAATAGGGACCTCAACACCTTCATTGCCTGCAGCCCTGCTTGGCATCAGCCCACGCACCAGGACAAATCAGGGCACAGAGCCTGTTTCCTCATTTAAGAGAAGTTACTAATTTTTCTCTTTTATAACCTGCAGCATTATCTGAATTACCACTATCAATAACTCATTAGCAAATAAGCTGGAAGACAATGCCACTGACATCTGTATGAAGCCATGTCTGAGTGGCTCTGGCTCCTGCTTATTGGGCTTTTAGTATTCATTAAGGCCAGTAAACGGTATGTGTTTAAAATGCTGATCCACACAGCATGTGTTGAACTCTCAATCTGCATTAGCTGAGACAGCAGCTTGTACCAACTCTGCTGCCTAACTAACTTGATTTATCATAGTTTCCTAAGCTCTGTTTATGAGGCTATTTTGTTTGTAATGACTTAATATTTTTTTCACATGGGAGAATTTATCAACATCTGTGCATCACATTGCATCGAGCGTCCGGGTGGCCTTGATCGTACTTGTAATGCCAGAGTAGATCTGAGGCAGAGAGTCACTCTGCCAGGAATCCTCTGACTGCTTTCCAAATGACAGCTAATTTAAAAGGTGGTGCTTCCTCTGGTCGTTAGTCTCGATAGAAGGGAAAACACATTATCATTTCCTCTTCTGTCCTTTCCCTGTCTGGTTGAGAAAAAGGAATGCAGCCAGCAAGAAGGGCAGTCGAGCTGGGGAACTGCCTGCCAAGTCAAGCATCAGATTAAAAGATGGGTTGGACATTGGTCTGATATAAAATTGTATTTGTGCATGTCACCAGGCACTGAGCATTTGGGATACTGTTTTAACATTGACTGTGTCCTCTCCAGCCAGCTTGACCCTGACCAGATAAGGTGCTTTGTGCCCTGTGTTCTGGCCCCTCTTATCTCTTGAGGCTGAAGCCCCATCACATACGGGATACACAGAAACTGTTCCTTAGCACAGGTACCTACAACATTTTCACGTGGTGCCCTCAAAACCTGGCTCACAGTCTCCTGAAAGCATGACCTCAGAGACACTTTGTGCAAGAAATATTGCAATTAGACAAAGACTGGGGATCTTATGATGGGTTAATGATATTGAGCATCTTCCAGTGGCCTCCCTGCTGCAAACTGAGGCAGCTCAGGGTGGAAGATGGACATGAGTGTCTCCAGAGAGGCTGGGAAGGAAACAACGCAACTGTGAAACACTTTGGGCTTAGAGCACGCAGGCTCTTATGTCAGTAGCTTAGTCAGTAGCAGATATGAACCCAAACCTCTGGACTCCCCACTGCACCTGCCTTTAAAAGCCCTTAGGGTGGTGGCATCTTTCCAGGCCCCCATGCTGCTTGGTTCCTTGGCGGGTTCAATCCAGTGGCAGGAGAGTGCCTTCTTTAAGGGCTGGGACCTTGTTCCTTAGTAATGACATCTCCCTTCCCATATGAGAGGGAGTTTCCAGGGCTGTCAGTTAGCCTCATGGCTATTTTGCAACAGCAGTATGTGAGAATGAAGCCTCCAAGTTCCTGAAATAAATGAAGGGGCTTTTTCACAATGATTGAAGTGTTTCTGTAGAGGAATTGCTCCTCGCTGCACTGTCTGTAGCTTTGCATGCCTTGAAGGCTGCCTTTGGAAAGTTCATATGTATTTTATACCACTACCCACTAGGATCAAGGTTTTGATCTACCACATAATGCCATTATTATGATTGTTTTTATTACTGTCATCTGTTTCTATGTGCACTTGGGGAACTTGAGTTCTTCAGAAGATCAGAGCGTGGCCCACTGTTAATGAAGCAACCTGTTATAAGGTCCCACCTTAGAAAAACTGAAGGGTGGCACATGTGCAGTACCAGAAAAGTCCTTAACGTTTTCTTTTAAAGGTGATATCAACAACAGTACTGAGTATAAGGAATTACTTTTTGGACAGGACAGAAAAAAATTCTGTTTTCAAGCAGATTAATAGCTCTGTTTCTTTGTCTGTTCTCAGTAATTTAGATTAAAAGAAACATGGTGCATAAATTACACATGTACTTGTTTCACCACTGGGAAAATTCCCAGTTACTGGGAAATTTCTTTAGCTGAACCACAGACAAAAGTCTAGGAAGATGAATATTCTTCTGACATGGAAAAAAATAAACCTTTGATGTTGCCATTCAGAACCCAACTGGCCCATGTGGCAAAAACCTTTGAGCTGCCTAGGGCATGAGTAAGGGGAACAGGGAAACAAGGTGCTGCTGATGCAGTTTCAGATCTCTTCATGCATCAGATCAGTACTACAGCAATGGTAATAGTAGTCCTCTTGTAAACACACTTTATTAGGTCACACAGTGCATTCATTTCCAGTTTACTTATTCATGGAATTTGGCATCTAACTCCTCATCCACAGCCATCTGTGGAAAGTTTTATTAGAAGGGGAAAGGCAGTGAGTAGCAGTCACCAGTACTGGACTGGATACCTGGCTGGGCCATTAACCCAGGCCATCATTATGTCACTTGGTTATCCGACTTCATGTATGAAGACTTGTTATGATGCAGGGCTGGGGCAATAATACCAGACTTTGGGGGAATATCTCTCTGTGTCTCTCCATTTACCCACTTATAAAATAGCTCTAAGCATCCTTTTCTCCCAAGATTGAGCTGACATTTATGGGTCTGCTTTGAAATCTTGGAGCAGAAGTGCTATTAAAGCACAGAGAATGATTATTAACTGATGGAAAGGTATTTTAATGAAATATGCTGGCAAGCTTCCCTTTACTGTACTATGCCAGTGTTAAATAGGCTGCTTGAAGAGCTGCATATCTTCACTTTCTGAGTGATTGGCTGAAAAATAACCAGAGCTGCTTCCCCTGGCGCATTTGTTGCTAGGTTGTTCTTGTTTCTTGCCATCTCTACTTCATCTCCTCCCCAATAAATTCAGTGTCAGCTCAAAAGCTGAAGGAATCCACAGTTGTAACGTGTAATCCTCACTTGAGTTTCTCACCACTGGGAAGCGTTTCTCTGGGTGGTCCAAATGAATTGTACTCCCCTTACGTAACCTGCCCTAAAAGCTCAGCCAACTCTGTCTCCCAAAAGCTCTCCCAGGTCTTAACCACTCCATGGCATCTGTGCTTTGGCTTAGCCCACACAGCATAAACAGCATGGGGATGCGAAGGGAATCAGAAGGGATGCAGAGATGTGATTTTAATCAGGATCAGTTTCTTGAAAAGCACTGGTGGTGCTGGCAGCATGAAGCTGATCTGGGGTCCGAGAGCATTGCTGCAGCGTGGGGTGATCCCTCGCCCACCCAGCCCCCAGGCATGATCCTTCTTTGTGAGGTATGAGATTGGTTCACTTGTGTGAAGTCATTTTTTGGCTAGGGGAGGCATAAGAAAGCGATGGTCGTGAAGGCTGACGGGCAGACTTGCAGCAAGCAGTTGAGCTTTCCCCAGCCCTTGGAGCAGCTGCACTCAAGATGTGAAACTGCTTCAAGTTCTCCCAGTGTGCACATTACCAGATACCATTTTCTTGCAAATGACCTCTTTTGCTGGAATTGGACCTAAATGTGGTCTGCGGAGAGAACCATTCCCCTGAGCTGTCCTCATCCAGAAGCAATATATCCTCTCAGCCAACAACTGCTGTGCAATGGAAGGACCCACGCAAGCTGTCCAAATACTCCTGTATCACAGTCACATCTTCTGCCCCAGCAGTGGTAGCAGCTGTTTTCTTCAGACAGTTTTTCCCTAGGTCTGTAGAAAGAGGGGAATCTCCCCATTCCTCATCCTGAAAGCTTTGGGTTAGCCATGAACTCTGGATATGGGTTGGTACCTTCTTTGCTCACACCAGTCCTGCTGGGTGCCATGGAGAAAACCAGAACTTTGTTGTGTGCCCATCTCTAGCTGTTAGCACATCTTCTGGCATGGGAAATGGGTTGGTAAGTCCACCTATGTTCCTTGAGCCCCTGCAGTGTGCAATATGAACGGGAAACCAAAAGAAACCCCAAAATTGTTACAATGGG
The DNA here is from genome assembly GCA_013399075.1 of Chloroceryle aenea. NCBI lineage: Eukaryota > Metazoa > Chordata > Aves > Coraciiformes > Cerylidae > Chloroceryle > Chloroceryle aenea. The sequence continues at coordinate 108,990 of VWZY01000531.1, forward strand.
AGTTCATTGTAAAAAGATTAACTTCTGCAACCCAGTGCTACCTTCGAGGAATGCAGTGAAAGCCAGCCAAAGGCACCATCTGTTTCTGGTGGAATGTGTAAATTTGTATCTATTTCTGAATTCCTGAGTTATGAAACTGGAAATGTTTCAGCTCCAGTGTGCATAGTACATGAACCAGCATGGAGCACCACTCTGTGTTTGATCCCAGGACACGTGGAGAGCCTTCACATACTGAAACAAAATGAGGCAAAACTGTAGCTGCCAGCAGGAACAATTGCAAAACTTCTGTGTCACCTGGGGCCTTTGCAAAGCTCTTTCAGAGAATTCACTAGGGCTTGCCACAGAAAAGTAACAACTACTTGATGACCCAGTTTCCCACATTATGTCTCAGGCATTTCCAGTGCCTTTCCCCGCCAAGGCTTTCTGACTGTGAATCACTGAAAGCTGCATCATCTAGAAGCCTGACTGTAAGATCCTGATTTTCAGTTCTTCTGTTCTCTGTCACAGCTCTTTCCTTCTCTCATTGCCTGTTCCTCCCTCACACCAAGAATGTGACTTTCTCACCTCCAGATTCCTTAAAATGTTTTGGAGGGACACTCATACCTCTGGGCAGAAAAGCCATCTATCATCAAAGGCCAGCAGGCCTGGTGCACACTGAGTCACAAACTTTGCAGGTTGTTCCAGGCAGCCCAGAGTTGGGTCCCATCTGCTGACCATGGGTTGGAACCCCCTTGCTTTGAAGACAGGCACTTCAGGTTATCACTGGCCCTGGATCTAAGAACTCTCAGCCTCTGGTATCAGTCTGTATCAGCCTAGTGTACACTATGTTATTTAAACTGGTCATTCTTCAGGACAGGATTTACCTTTGTGAGAGTTTCTAGCCCAGAGGGGCTCAAGCCCTTGATAAAATTTTCAGTGTGCTCCTATACAACAAACACTGGGGAAAGAAATGGAACAGCCACTGGAGTGTGGAGCATTTCCATAAGCCATTATAGAAATGCTAAATAACCCTGGCACAGTATGGTTATGATGCTTTCTGCAAGTCTGAATATCCTCAGACTTTGGTGGTCAAAAGGAACATTTTTTTTGCCCATGTTCTAGCCTATTAGTCAGGTTGCATATTGGGGAGCTCTATCTTTCTGATATAACTGCCCTGCTCATTTGTCTCACAAATACCTTGCACACCCCCTCGATTAAAGCTCCACAGAGCCTTCAGCTGTGGCAATGGTGTGATTTGCATTTCACTTGTTTTACAACCTTGGGGCTTTGTCTTGTGGCATATAGGATATGCTATACAACAATTAGCCTGGAACCAAGACAACATGTGCTTGCATGGTAATGAGCTATTTTCTTCCTTCAAAGCCTGACTCAGGCTGAAAGGATTGTATTCCTGTTATCCTCCAGTCATTTAGGACTCTATGTTTTTCAAAAGGTTTTGGCCTGCCACACTGCTTTGTCATGGCACGAATACAGCTGCTAGGTCTGTTTGCTACCAGTCCTCAAGCTGGCAGGACTGACTGCAAATAAATGGAACAGGTGAAGAATCAGTTAGGTCCTTTAATTATTGAGCTATGATTGCCAATGATTAGACTTTTGAATGGGTATTTTTTTTTAAACAGATTATTTTATAGTTTTGAGGCATTAGCTGGAAGCCAGGGAACACTTTCAGCACTCAGTGTATTCTTGCTGTCTTCTAATTTCACAGGGTTTGGACTCTTTAGTATTTATTAAAGCTGCCCCTTGGATAATTACAGCTCTCGTCCTCTGCAATCACCTCTGATCATATTATAATTTCCTTTAATCTTCATGCAAAATTTCCTTAGATTCAGGGTCCAGAATGAATTTGAGTATTATTGATCAAAATAACGTGTCACATTTTAAAAGAGCCCTTACTACATGGTGTATATCCTTGCAGCTCATTACGACAGAATCACTTTGAAATGCCATCTTGTCCCCTTCCCTGTAATGGGAAGAAATGATCTCGTCTTGATTATACTATTGTTCCCCTTTTTTGGTGTAGGATTAACATCAATCAGCTGGACAGCATGATTGATTTTCTAATTAATAAGGCATTTGTATCAGCTTGCATAACCACACAAAGCTTAATGGTTTCTCTACCATATCTGAAAACTCATTTTGCTTGTGTGAGTTTGCTCCTGCACTTGGAAGCTTTTAACTAGTGGTCAGCCCAGTTAGAGCATCCTTTGCATAGAGCTCTCCAGTGCAGTAGGTATTTAGAAGTATGGTTCACCAAACACCACAACCAGATTTAAAAGCTTATTTCAAATGATGACCTTTGTCCCAAGACTGAAAAAATTAAGAGACATGGGAAGAGGAGAATTAATGACTGTCAAGGAGAGCTCAAAATACAGTGGTTGGCACAGTATCACCCAGCAGGAGCCCCAAGGGATGGGGACTGCCCCAGGGCACTGCCCTGGCTATGGTGGCATGTGGGTTCAGGTCCTCTGGGAGCTGCTCTGGCTTACGCCTCATTGCCCTTTGGTCAGCTTTGCATTACTTGTTAGGTTTATGCTAAAAAACCCCTGGGCTATCAAAATGGCCCAAAAGAGTTACCCTGAGCTCTGGGAGTGGCTGTGTGCTCCCCCATGGGGCTGCGTGCCACCCTGCCTGCTTGCTGGTGGCAGCTGTGCTATCAAAGAAATGCTGGAGCATGGAGAGGTCTGGGCTCTCCCGGCTCCCTTAAACGTCAGAGGTTGTGGCTGGAGAGGAGAATGGCCAATGAATAAACTTAACTCTGCCCCTCTGCTGCTGCAGACAGGAGACCAGAGGGTCATGGGGTGACCTGGCGTTGACAAGGAACTGGCTCATGTCCTTTGTGAATAAGTGAGCAGAAAACCTGGAGGAGAGCTGTCCCACTTCGAGGTCCTGTTATGGGTTACAGCAGTTAACTGCTGAGACAGCATAAATGATTCATGTGCATGGGGCTGGCACGGGGTGTGAGGAGCCCCCTCCACCCTCCCCCTGTGTTTGAAGGACTTTTTGCAGCCAGGGGCACAGCTGCGTCTGCAGCAATGCACCCGGAGCACACTGCACGCTGGCTTCAATTTCCCTGGGAAGATAGTGATGAACCCAAGCAAAAGCTGAGCAGAGAGGGTGTCCTGAGGGACCAAGCTGCAAGAAAAACACTGGCTTGAGAAATTCTGGTCTGATGTACCAGTTTCTTGCACATGTGACCTTCCCGTGCTGCTGGTCTCAGCGGAGCAGAGCTGAAATCAGTGAGCAGAGCCAGCATCTCCTTTGGTTCGACTTTGATCTGGCTGTGCTGAGGAAATGGTGTCATTCCCATCTTGCATTGTCGAGTCTTTCAGCAAAAGGGCAGAAACTGCAGGTTCTGCTCCTGACATGAATCTCCCTTTGGCCACATGGTCCCCGGGAACAAAAAGATGAAACAAAGACTAAATCTTGCAGGTGAACCGAACAAAACCAGGTCAAAGATGTTCCATGATTTTACTCTACCTTGTAAATTAAACACAGTGCAGATGGGAGTATGGTGCAGCTTCTTCACTCTTCTGCCCTGACATACTTCTCCAGCCCCCTTGCACTAAATCAGAAACCTGACAGTGAAAGCCATACATCAGGGGGAGACTTTGGCCCTTAGCCTTTACATGCTGTCTAGAGAACGAACATACTTCACATCATTAAAATAAATAGACTCACATGCAAGCCAGAGATGATTTCAATCAGCTCTCTTGTGCAAGAAGCAGCAGCCACCCACATTGCAGTTACCACATCTGGGGCAGACGGTCGGGATGGCAGATTTCAGGCTGCAGGAGACAGGGGGTTCACACCACTCACAGCTGCAGGGAGAATGTGAATTTGAAGCTTTGAGGGGAAAAAGACTCTGGGAGTAACACGCTCTGTGAGCTGTGCAGGCTGCTTACAGAGCAATACGTGCCACGCACAGGGCTGGCCAGCTCAGGCTGATGCACGTTATTGCTTGAGTGATAGGTCTGAAATGGTGATACTGGTGTAAAAGGGGGTGGTACTTCAAATAAAATAAGAACATCACAATCTGGCTTTAAACTGTGCTAATGTCAAGTGACTTACTACGTGTAATATGATGGCATCTCATATCTGTTGAGACACAATGAGATGCATTTGGACCTTCACATCAGTTCAGGCTCCCAGAGGATAAGGAAAACCCCAGTCTGCACCACACACTGTTACAATGACTCAGCTGACAGGCAGTAAGGGAGGAGAGGATGAAGCACGTGAGTTTTTGCCTTGTGCCTCCATAGTGCAAGACTGCTACAAGCCACAGGGCTCAGTGCTCCTCCCAGTGCCCCAGCTGAGCAGGGAGGATTTGGGGGCTGGAAGAGCCCCATGTGTCTGTGGCCTGGTGCCTCCCCAGCAGAGCAGTGTGCAGTGCTAGCTGCAGGACCTCCTGCCCTCCTTCAGATGCTATAAGAAGATTTCCAGTTCTTGAATTAACCTTGGAGGTTTTCCCTGGTTCCGCTCAGCTTCTGAGCTCTACCAAGGTCACTCCTGGAGGCAGAGAGCTGCAGGCACATGCAGCCCTGACACACAGCTCTGCTGAGAGTAGAGCAAAACCCCATCACTCAGACAGGCTCCTGCTTCCTCTTCGCTTCTCAACCTCCTAGCAGATACCCATTGATTTTTGTATCATGTATCATACGATACACGTATCCATCTTGTAGATGCTTGAACTGTTGCTGTGATCTTTGATTGAAGCAACATGGGATGTTGGAGCACCAAGTGTGAACAGCTCCTCTTGCAAGTTGTTAACTTCATTCTCAGTTAGATTTTACATTTGTCCTATGTTTTGTCCTTTTGGGGAATATGTCATCCCTAATTAATCTTGGATCATGTAATATTTTGTGTAACTGCCTCATTGATTGTTCTAAATGTGCAATCATTTATTGTTTCACTTAGTCTGTTGGATGAATGGCATTTTGGTTTTTGAGACCAACTCATTCTTTGCTCATTGGTTCAAAACCACTGGCGTTATTCCATGAACTCATAGATTCATAATATCTTGTTTATAAAATGGGATCAAGCCATCTTTTAAAAATAATTTTCTTTCATTTGGTTTCCCCAGAATAGAAAAGGAGATGAAATATTAACCAGGCTTTCCTAAGCAAAACCATCTGTATTTTCAAGTCTTTTTGGCTGAGTGGTGAGAAGTGACAGTCAGCAACTCTCTGCTGCAAACTCTGCCTGGCAGAGTGGGAAGGGCTGGCATGGGGGATGCTCCTTCTGTGCCGTGCCAGTGAGATGTCCCGCTCTGTGCATTTGGAGGCGGACAGGACAATCCACTGGTAGCACAGCCTGATCAGTTCAGAAGAGCTCAGGAAAGACTTGGTAGAAAGCAGGTATCTCTGGTCCTGCCCACGAAGGCAGTTGTCATTTGGATGCCCAGGCTGCCTAGTGCATCACATATATTCAGTCTCTGAATTTCAGGTATTTCACCTGCAGTTCAGCAGGGGCACCATAATATTTTTTATTTCATTTTTTCCTAAGGATGTTTTCTCTGTAATGACTTGAGCAAGCTCCCTGGCTGATGGCAGCCCCAGAGCCAGTGGAGCTGCAGCACTTTGCAGAGTGAGGTTACAGTCTAGGATACCTAACTCGAGGCTGGCAACAGATGAGAAGAGAGAGATGTTTTCATGTCTCTAGAAAAAAAACCAACCCTCACTTACCTATAAATACACTCATCAGACTTCCACCTGCCCTCTCCTGTGTGTTATTCCAGATTCTTCCAGTGAAGACATAGAAAATTTTATGATTCTTCATTATCTGTCCAGGAATAAAACCCTCCTGGACTCAGGCAGTGCTGTGCCTGGGACAGCCAGGAGCAGACCCGTGCCACCACTGATTGTGGTGATTTTGCAGAGATTTCTGAAACAAATTACCACCCTTTTCCCAGTTCTTCCTTCTGCTTAGGGAAGCTGTTGCCTGCGAGATGAAATCTACCTGTAGTGTCCTGACAACAAATAGTTTGGGACAGCTATTGCATCCTGTAGTTTTGGCAGGATGTTCACATGTCCAGACCTGGTCTGAAGTCCATTACAGCCAGCGGGGTTATTCCCACCAACCTCCCCAGGCTGTGGATCAAAAGGCTTTTTGATCTAGAGCAAACCTTTCCCCAGGAGTGGGGTATTAGTTTTGAAATGTTTCCTTCGGTCTTTCAGAAGAAAAATCTCCCCTTCTGAAAGGTGAAATTATTTAACTCACCACATGTGTCAGCCTTTAAAAAATGCTGCATCTGTTTTTGTCATGTGCAGCCAGTCTCTGCAGAAACTACAGGTTATCCGGGGTTAGGCAAAAGCCCATCTCCCATCTGCAGAGCAGAAGTGCAGTCCCATCACTAATGGGAGACTTAAGAACAGAAGTATCTGAGCAGCTGCCTGCTTAAAATCTCTGGCTAAACCAGAGACCAGGGCAAATATTTTTACTTTCTTGCAGAAATGAAAAAAAAAGGAAATAAAAATTCAATTAACATTTTGTTAAAGGACATCTCAAAGTAAAATATTTAGATACCTCTTTTATAATTTCTAATAATTCATTTTCATGGGCTATTCACACAGTTAGTCTCAGTGGACCTGTCACTGCAGCATATGGGAAGAGGGAAGCAGAGTCCCACTCGCTCTTTGATCTGTGCTCTGGTTCCCAGAACAACCCCAGTTATTAAGATAGGGGAATGGTTTGCAGATAGCATTAGACAATTTGGAAGGCACTTGGGAACTGGGAGTGAGTCACACTGATAAGGTGATGGAGTGGAGAATTTCAGGGTGGTTATTTGGCTTTTCAACACATCAGGCTCAAGATGAGCACTATTATTTTAAACATTATTCACTGATGTCAATGTAGCATCCACTTGAAATCTGATGGGGTTTAAAAGACTAACAAAAAAAGGTGAATATCTTCAGGGGTACACACTGCAGCATGAGGAGGTTAACTGGTCCATGGCATGATGCAAGATGCACGAGCATCCTCCAGCACAGCACAGGCAGTAGCTGTTCAGCTGCTATTTGGGAGATAAGCCTGTGTTTGCAGGAGGATGCAGTGAAGCTTAGGCTCTGGTTTTCTCTGAAGTTGTACAGAGATGTGGCTCAGCAGCCGTGCATGGCATCACCCAACCATCCACGAGAAGAGATGGGCAGAGGGAAGGGCTGTGGCATAAATACTTCCCACTTCTCTCTCGGATCACCTTTTCCTCTTCCAAAACATTTCTGAGGAAGATTCATCTTTCCTTAATTGCAGAACATTGTTCTGTATCTCTGTAATATTAAAATCTCTCCTGATTTTTCTAGGGATATTCTGTTAATTAGTAGGTTTCTCCTCCCAGCTAGGCTGTAAATGGAAAGAGTACATACTAAACTGATTGCCCTACTTATGTATCTACTCGGAGGAATGCTAAAACGGATTAACATGCATAGCAGAAGGCTTATGACCCTGGGAGACAGAAGAACCTGAAATAACCTTAATATCCTGTCAACTTGCATTACTGAAACTCAGTGAACAAGAAAAGCCTATTTAGTAGTCTGTCTTGGAAAAAATATTCCTATCTTTTATCTGGTTTCTTTCTCCCTCTTTTCAAATGGAGGTGGTGTTTTTATCTCTCCTGACTTTATTTTTATGAGGCATAGTAAAACTGTGTCACCTCCATCGCACCTCCCCATCCCGAATTCCTGCCCCCTGCACAGACTGGATCCACTCCCAAGAGGTGCCGTTGTGCTGTTCTGTGGTGAAAACCACCTGCACCCGGCTGGGCTGGGCAGAGGGAGCTGACCTGACCCTGCATGCTGCTGTGGTGGCACCTCATGTCCATACATGACTTTGCTGATGTCACTCAGGGCTCCCATGTATTCCATGCACCTGCAGAGCCAGTGCTGGGTGGTGTGGAGGCACCGCGACGCCCACACTGGGCAGAAGGAAGGTGACCTGCCTTAGAACTGTATAAATCCCCTCTTTTCAATATTTTATTCTCTCAGAAATGCATCTCACAATTCTAGAGTTCAGTCTAATTGGGACTGAAAACACACTGTATTGTCTTATGTGTCTGCTCCTTAGATTCCCTTCCAGTGTTAATGCATAGGGAACACCTTCTCTGATAAGTGACATTTTTCTTACAGTTCACAGGGAGCAAAACTTACCCTAAAGAGACAGAAACACAGAGGCAAGAGCTGCCCTGTGCTGCTACCCTCCTCGGAAGTTCTTCTCCCCCAGCTGCAAGCCAGCTTCACTGTGAGGGGCATTTGAGGGATCAGGGAGCAGAAAGAAGCCCCAGGGCTTGGGACAATTTCCTCTGGGGGGGTGGGGGAAATGTGCTGAGCTTGGAAATGGGTCAGAGATGAAGCAATGCATTCTCCAGTTGCCCTGCTTTCCTTGCTTAAATAGAGGAAACACCAGAAGCTGTGTTTCTATTCAAAGTGAAGGCCTTTGGGCTCAAAAGCCCTAGCAGCAAATGCATAATGAGGGAAAGCAACAAATACAAGTATTTTTCTTGCATGAAGGAAATTAGAGAGTGAGGACAAAACTTCATATGGGATGCATACAATATTTATTCAGGCTACATTTTTCAAAAGCATAGCTGTAGGATAATAGTAAAACTCCCATTTAACAGGAGAACACCCCTCCTACCCCAGCTGCCAGTCATTGCCTGTGAGTGCAGTGACTGTTGCCCACCCAGCCCCTTGCTTCTCTCTGCAGGATCTGGTGCCTGGGGGAGCCCCTCATCCTCCCCTGGACAGAACTCAATACATTCCAGTTGCTCCCTCACATAAAGAGCAACTCCACCACCCCTCCTCACTGGCCTGTCTTTCCTGAAAAGGACACAGCCATCCATGACCACATTCCAGTCATGGGAGCCATCCCACCACGTCTCTGATTGCCACTAGGTCACAATTCCGTGTCCACACACGGGTTTCTAACTCCTCCTGTTTATACCCCATGCTGTGTGCATTGGTGTAGAGGCATTTCAGGGATGGAGTTGAGTTTGTAGTTTCCAGCCTTGAAGGGAGGTACACCCTGTTGTTATCGAAAATGTAGGATGTGGTATGGCCTTTTAAAATTTGGAGCTGAGAATTCACCCGCCTATAATGGCCTTAAACACAGAGTGTGAAGATGGATGAGGATGCTGCAGGATCCAGGACAAGTGCTCTGGCACTTGCTCCACAGCAGCAGTAGGAGAGGAGTGTGTGGGAAGAGGCAGAGGAGAAAGACTGGAGCCTAATGAAAAGGTCAGCCAGGCTCACTTGGCACCACACTCTCGCCAGCCGATGAAGTGGCCTTCTTTACATCATAACATGTCAGAAATATAAATGCAATAGATGAGCCTGGATGTGGCAATTGCAGCCAGAGAAAAATGTCACTGGGATTCTGCCAGACGCCAGAGAGGCCTGGCTGCACCATTTGAGTCATCCTTGCACTTTTCAGTGCACATATTTTATTCCAGTTAAGCTGCCAGTTAGTTTTTGTGTTTATTTTTTCTCACATCAATAGGATGGGGTTATGGCATTGCCAAGCATATTTCCAGGATCTAGCAGACTGGCCTGGCATGGAATGGTGGGCAGTGGCATAGCTTGCACCAGCCTGGGTTAAGGCCTGACCACTGCAGGGTCTTAATTTGTGCTTGAGGGTCCAGAAAACTGCCACAGAACAGAGAAATAATAATAGAAAAATCATAATGAACAAGGAAGGTGCAGAGTCCAAAGCACGAGATGACAAATTGCTTGTGAAATTACCCAGAAGACCAAAAGGAGATAGAAAAAGATGGAGAAACTTCTCTTGACTTTGGTTGGCTAGGAAGGAGATGGAGAGCTCAGCTACTGATTCATTAACAATTTCTCCAAAACCTCTCCTGGGTCTCATACCAGCCCTTTCTGCTCAGATTTCCTTCAGACTGATAAATTTCCAGCAGAGCTTTGTGAAAATTCACATTGTTACCCTTACTGGCCAGGATATTCTTTTTTCCACTGCAGTGTGAACCAGCAGACACTTCATTCTGGACCCTTCCCACCCGAAGTCCACTTCTGGTCTTGTAATTGCTGGAAAAACTGGGAAAGTCTTTTCTCCATTTTCAGAGACACTTGTTTGGCAGGAAGGAGATAAAGGCAAAGAGAGAAAGCAAAAGGCTGAGGTGGGGGTGAAGCACCAGAGACAGCCCCATCCTGGCATGCCAGTGGGCCACTAAATAATTGAAATAGTGTTTGCTGTCAAGTTTCCATATTTTCATAGTGTCCCTTATGAAAAACACTGCACGTTACAGAGCTATAAATCCTTATTATCTACATCTTCACAACCAGAAGCTTTCTGCTACCCAAAAGAAGGGAGAATCCCTTAAGACATATTAATGGCATTGAAAACTCCTTCTGTTATCTTAAACCTTGATTAATAAACCTTATTTAGTACATGATAGGGGGATAATTGAAGCTGTCCCTGTATTAAAAAAAACCAAACAGTGCAGTAAGTACTTTAGCATCTGCAGCTCCATTTCCTTATTACATAGATATTGATGCTTCCTGGAAACTGTTGTGAAACCCTCTGTTTGGGGCCAATTCCTCTGCTCTGTATTTTAGAGACACGTTAGTAGGGGGTTCCCATTTGTAGTGTCTTTAGCAGGAGAGCAGGATTGCTGCTTTTCACAGCCCCATCTGTTCCCACTGCTCATTCACAACCTGGAGCCACGTCTCCTGTCATCTCCCTGTCATTGCAAAAAGTAATAATTGTGGGAGGAAAATAAATGGATCGTTCACCGACGTGCTTCTAGGTATTAAAAGTACAATTTGGGGGTTGGTTCCAGAAAAATGGCAAATTGTTTTTATGAATTTAATGTAATCATAAGCAAATCAGGCCTGATCCTGATCTCACTTGGGTCTACATTGACTCACAGCTCACAGAGCTGGCTGGTATTTTTGGAATATTAAATCTTCTGTGACATTTTTCATCACAAAGATAATTTGGAGAGAAAAGTTCTGTAATTTTTCTGGGTTTTTTTTCTGCTTCCTTTTTGGCTCTTTTGCTTATTTCAGTGAACCTCTGCAGGAAATCTTGCAAGACTTTTGCAGAAAGAGAACAGTATTTTGTGTTTGCTTGAGAGCATATTGTCAGGCAACACAACAAAGATGATTTGGGCCAAGAGAGTTGTTGCCCAGACAGTTTTATGTCCTCTCAAGCCGTCTTTGTCCTCTAAATCGTCAAGGTCCATCAGGTTCTGCTGCCCCGACTGACTGCCAAGGGAAGCTGTGAAAATTTTTTTGCCAATAATGCTTTGCATGTAAAAAATGGAATTTTAATAGAATTATTTTTTTGGAGTTCTTAAAAATAATCTTTGAATAAAAGACTTATGGAAGAATTAAGCTCCAGTAATACAAACCAGAAGGAAATCTTCAGGTTTTCTTCCCACTGCTCTTATTTTCCACTATGAAAATCAAGATGAATCAAGACACTTTCCCCTTTTTTCTAAGAGACTATTTTCTCTTTGGGTAAATATATGAGAACCCAAGATGGAAAAAAGGCCCCTTTCCAAGTTTCTGGTGAATAATTTTATGATTTCCAGTCAACATCATTGGCCAGTGTCTTCTGAGGCCTGAGGAAAAGCACTGACAGCAGAAGCAGGACCAATGACCCCATGTTCTTGGCTGCTAGACTCTTTGGCAGGCGTTTTTAAGTGCCAGAACACAGGCATTGTGGGCACTAATGTCTGCAAACCGAGTGGTCCCCATGAGCTGTAGCCAGGGCCAGAAGTCAACCTCAGCATCCCAATAGAAAGTGCTTGTTTTAGAGCATCTCCAACACTTCAGAGCTTCATCTGGGGAAAGAAAAGCCCTTTCTGGTGATGTCACCTCCTCTTCCCTTGCCATTTTTATTCCCTTATTATTAAAAATAAAAGTGCTGATTTCAAAATCCCCCATCCTTTTCCAGCACACTCCAGGAGGTGGGAGTCCAGGTTGCCCAGAGCTTGTGTTGTGTTTCTGGGATGGCACAAGCCGCAGGTGAAGCTGCAGTTCAGGTGGGATAAAGGCAGTAGGACGAGGTCTGTGTCTGAGGCAAGGGTGAATGCAGCTCCCTGGCTGTGTTTGAGCCATTCAGCTGCTTTTGTACTGGTGGTGATTTACATCCTGGTTATCATCTCATCCTGCTGGGATATTTATGACAGATTTTTCTGGAAAAAAAGATTTCAGCCCTATTGCTTTTGGCTAAGCATGTGGCTGTGGGGGATAGGAAACAACCAGAGGAGTATGACAGCAGTTTACCATGTCTCAGGACTTGAAACTGAGGACAAAAAGCCCTGCATCACTGGAGCTCACGTCTAAATGATAACTTAAGTCAATTATATGTGCCTCATTCATCTTTTAGATAAGAAGCTGAGAGAAACAGCTTTTCTATTTCCATAATCATGCCACTAACTAGACAAAATGTGATAATCCATAATGAGCTGGAAGTGAATTAAATAGAGAACAGGGTCTTTTGATGACTTGCCAGTTTTCCCCAGCGTCATTCATACAGGTTATTGACATAGGACCAATTTTTCATCCTTGCTTTAACAGGACTTCCATTATTACTGTTGAAAAATTATATTTTGGTACCTTAATTTAAGATTTCCTTAGATTTACAAGTCCTTAATTGTACCTTCAAGCTAGGTACCCAGGAAATATTATGTATGAACAGCTGCAAATATTGCTTCCGTGCAATTGGAAGCTGGTCTCCAACTCTGGCACTTGATAACCACAAAGTGGGTTTTCCTCCTCTCCATATGCACTCAATTTCTCACCCTTACTGGTCAGCAGTGAACTGGAAATTGGAGCCACTGGCTCCATGCAAGAGTCTGAGATGATTTTTACAAAGTGGCTGGAAACAGAAAAAGACAAATTCGGGAGCAAATTTGTGGAGCAGAACACATCTTGGTCTAAGTTTTCTAAAGCTTTGGAAAATATTTTAAAATAATATGATTCCTGAAGTAATTGGGACACCAGTGTTTTCAGCTGTACAGGATGGAGCCAGCCTGGTCACCTTAAAAGGTCTGTCTTTCAGGTGTCCTTTCACCCAGCCCTTTGCTCTGAACCTAGACGTGCTTGAAACCCTGGCAGAACAAGGGAGGAGATCTGGAACCCTGTGCTGAATGCCATGGTGCCAGCTAACTGTTTTCTCTCTCTCAAGAGACCAGAATGTTTTCTTATAAAACATCAATCTCATTCAAATGTCTCCTTCAGCCTTCACATTCATAAACACCCCCAAACTTGCAAGGGTGAAGAACCCCAAATCTATTATTTCCATTAAACTTCTTTCAGCACTTTTTCCTTGGGTACCAATGTGCCCCCTCATTGGGTCCCATGGTGAAGGACACCTCTGTGGCCATCAGATCCTGTGGCAGCAAGGGACCACAGTGCTGGTGGTCCCTGTGCTATGATGAGGACTGAGGTTTTGAGCCGAGACACCGTGGTGCTGTATCCCACAAATGCATCACCCCAGCAGCCCCCTGCAAGGAACGTGAGTGAAGGCGAGTGTGTATCTTCATCACAGTGAGCAGTTCTTATTCATTCTACTCTTTTTCCTCAGCTTCTTAGGCTGGGGTGCACAATGTGGTAAAAATGAGAGCAACAAGGGTCTTCTTTTAAAGTCTTTTCTTGATTATTACTCACTGATTGCCTTACAGAAAACTCCAGTGGGACTGAAGGGAGGACAGAAATTCTTTCTGAATAGTATGTTGTTGGTTTTTTTTAAGGTGATTTAGTTGGATTTTTCAGCTCTTTCCAAGTAGGAGCTGCAGAGGTGGAGTTTTCCTCAGCTCAGTTATCTCAGCTAGAGCCACTAAGAGACAGACCGAGAGGAAAAACCTTTTCAGAAGATCTTATTTTGACTGACAGTTCCCAGAGGGTCCCCCCTGCTTTCCCCAGCACTGAAGCTCTCAGGGGGCTGGGCTGTGTACGAATTAAACTTTGGATGTATGTTCACATCAAAGACAAGCAGATCGGCAGCAATTTGCAGCTCGTACAAAATAATGCAACATCATGAGAAAAGGCATCATAATGCCTTTCCTGTGAAACTACTGCAAGTGCTTTGCAAATAAAACACACTGAAATGCCACGTGCAAGCTCTGCCCTCCACCAAATGATAAATATTATGCCCCAAAACAGAACGGATATTTCTGCTTGAAGCTGTATGCATTTATTGATTTTATTCCATCCTGGCTGTGGTGGGAATCTGGACTGAAATAGCAGCCTCACACCAATGGGGTGTCCACCATCCTGGAGATCAATCACCCTTTGGCTAGACACACATGATGGGGGTGTTTTCAAGCAACTGCTGCATTCTGGCAGCAGCGTGAGCATCTTGCACAGACGTGTGTTTTGAGATTGCATGTTGCTGTATAAAACTCAGCAAGGTCACTTCCAAGCATCTCTGCATTGGAGGAGGGAGGGCTGTGTGGGGGGCTGTTGGCACAGGCAGCCTCTACACTGCTGGGGGTGGGAACTCTTTCAGGGACACTCAAACACACTGGCCTTGAGATGGCTTTGTCTACTGGGCTAGAGAAGCACGAAAAACAGAGCAATAAATAGATCAGGAGTGATAAGAAGTGTGGAGGAGGAGATAAGGGAGCCTGACAAAGTTCACAGCCAGAGCAGGGTGGTCATTTCCTTCACTGGGATGGTAAAATACGCCCAGTGTCTTTGCAGTGCCTTGCTGACTATGCTCATCTAAGCTTGGTCAAGAGTAGGGGTATATTCTACTCAAAAAGCTGATCTCTACATGTTCATCATGGTTTATACGATGAAATTACTGTCATTTTGGGAGTTCAAATCAGCTATATGTGCCACGGAGCTGGCAGAGATTTACCACCATCATTTAGCACACCACTCATAGATTAAAGGGGCTTGTCCTTTTCACTTCGCCTTATTTATGATTTTCAAATAATAAAGCATTCAGGCAGAAATTATGGCTCTGTTAAGCCATAGATATGTCCATGTTCATCCCCTGTAAATGTACCTGAGGGCTGGAAGTTCATCAGCTTGACTTCAGCAACGGATCTGAACTGGAGCCCAGCAAACACTGGACCTAGACCAGCTTGGATTTATACCAGCTTTACAACAACCCCTTTGCTTTGGGACTGCAGGCAAGGTGCAGCACATTTCTGTTTCGATCTGGGCTTCACAGGAGCCAGCGTTGCCCAAGCATTTATGAATTTTTAGTGAAAATTCTTAACTCAGTGTTATAACATGGTAACTAAACTGAGCCAAGAGTAATTAGTCTGAGAGGAAGAAGCTGTAGATGGGATGTTTATTAAGGCATCATTAAACACTTGAACATCGTTTGTTTTCTGAGAGCAGGCTAGAGAATGTTGGAAACAACTTTAGGAGCCACTGGTTGGTCAGGTTGGAGCTGGGGGAGAGTCTGTAACTCAAGAAAGTCTGAGAACCTAGAGGGGTGACTGCAATAGCCACTGCTAGTTCAGGGTGTGCCCCATTCCAACACTGACAGCCCCATCTGGGAAAATACAGCCAGCCACGAGGAGCAGTGGGGAGGAGGACCTGGGCATGGAAGCAGGGAGTAAATTATATTGTTGCTTTCAATACCATGTAAAAGAAAACAGAAAGGTGTCTGCAAGGTGATTGCATGGGCCAGGGGTGCAGTGGGACCACATCCTCACTGTGAGAGAGATGTAGGCAGCAGGGAGATTAAACCTAAGAAAGGCCCCTTGTCTGAGAGAGGGGTGTAATGGGAAGGGGTCTGGCAGGGGGGCAGTAGCACCAGCTGGACATTCCCAGCCAGGTGAGCTCACACAGGGCAGGATGGGGCCAGGCTGTGCTGCTGCCTTTGCAGGAGCAGGGGTGCCTGGTTTTCTGCCCCTCACCTGCAGGCTGGGGAGTGAGACTATATTTTAGTGGCCATTTTTCCATGTGGCCAAGACCCTGGGGGTGTGCAGGAGGCAGCAGAAGCAGTAGGCACATGTCTTTAGGGCTCAAAGCCCTCCTGTCTGCCAGGCAGGCAGCCAGCTTGTCCCTCCTGCCCATGTGAGCAAGTTGAATTATTCTCAAGGGTCTGTTAAAAAAAAAAAAAAAGGAACAGGGAGTGCTGAGCCCTGTGCTTGAAAAGAGTCTCTCAACAGCTTCCAAAAGAACCGAGCTGGTATGTGGTTGTTTGCACACATGGGTCTCCATGGAACAGCTCTTGTGTGGGAGAGGATGGTCCTCCCAGGACCATCCAGGGTGATGTGTCCACTGCTGTTAGAAAAGAGCCAGTGACCCTGGCTGGGCTGTGGGGACATGGTGCTGGTGCCCAGCTCTGGATACAGCAATGTGCTGCTCCTGTAGAGATGAAATGGGGTCAGAATGACTTTGTCTTTGTCCCAGTGGTATGTGAGGACAGTCATGCATGCAAATGCTTTGCATTGGACCCATCTGGCAGGTAGCATGTGTAATAGCTAACACAGTTTGAACCCTGACAGTCCTTGCCTAGGAGAACGTGGAGCTTAGCATCGTGTTCATTAACACAGCTTTTAAAACAGTTCTCCTCAGCTCGGACCTGCATCTTGGCTGCTCACCTGGGTTGCCAGCACTGCCCATGGTGGGGCACATGCCCAGCCCAGCTGTCTCCTCCTGGGGACATGAAAATGAACCTCAGTTCCTCTTTGATGGTGGCACAAGGAGCAGACATGGGTTTTCACTGCAACTGCTGGACAGGCCTAAGAGTGGCCGTGTCCTCTCCAACTGTGAGAATCATAGAATGGTTTGGGTTGGAAAGGACCTAAAAGCTCTTCTAGTTCCAATCCCCCTACCATGGGGAGGGACATCTTCCTCTAGACAAGTCATCTTTGTGCTCCAGCTCCCTCTAGTCCCATTTAAGCAAAAAGAGGATGGATTCATACCCCATGTCTGTACAGTTCCTAACGGTGGCTCCTCAGTGGGCAACAGGGAACAAGGGGTGCTTTGCCTTCCAGGGCTGGGCATCACAGGTCATGCAAACCCTTTGCCTTGAATAACCCGGACTGTAATGAATACAGCCAAACACCAACAGCACAGACAGGCCTCTTTGGGATGAAGCGTGATGAGGGATGCTCTGGACAAGCTCCAGAGGAGTCATTCAGCAGGCACAGGACCATGTTTGCATCCTTCTTACAACCCCTCCAAAGAGAGTGCCTGGGCTATACAGTATGGGCACTAACCAAACTCATCCTGATGCTGTCAGGCGATAACCATGAGGGCACAGCCCTGCCCTTGTTTACACCCCAAGGGGTACATTTAGGAACTGGAGGTTGTTACTGTTTCCACTAATTGGCAGTTTAAAGCAGCCACTATTTTCACAACTGACCTGAAGGGTTCCAATTCCTGTTTGTACCTTCATCTCAGAAGGTGCCAAGAGCTTTCCAAACCCCTTAGCTGATCTGTAGGTTTCATATTCTCAGTGTCCCTTTTGTTAAATTTATTCCTACCAAGCCAATTCATTGGAAATTCACATCTGTGAACATCATGTGCTGGTCTCTGTCCTGTCTTTTGATGGCTCCAGTGAAACAGGAGGAGAGCAGAGACATCTTCCCTGGCCCAGCTAGGGGACCAGTAGGCACAACCTACTCCATGGACACTCACAACTGATTTTGATGACACCCTTCATTAATACATCTGAGCTACCATTCCCCATTTCTGTTGGACCTGAAGCCCTCACCGAAGCCCAGCAATTGTAGGAAAGACTTGTGTCTCCTTCCACGTCTGCCCGTAGGCTTACAGGTTGTATTTGCAGTAGGAAGGGGAGCATGTGCCAGGAGGGAGCGAGGTTCTTCATTTCACACCTCCAAAATCTCAGTGGGGCAGCTGGTCAGGAGCAGTGTGAGGTTTACCTGGGGAGGCTGGGCTCTCCCTGTCCTCAGAGGGTTGCAGGACCCATCTGGGTAAACCCTGGTCTGCCCTCCTCCTCGAGTGAGGTTGCAGACCTCCAGAGGTCCCTTTCAACCTATATTACCCTGTCAACCTAAATTCCCCCCAGGGTACTCTCAGGGACCCCCCTCCTCAGTACTGGATAAACAGGGGATAATCACATTGTTATTTTACAGGGCCAGACCAGTCCTGATTGCCAGCTGCTGCCTCTCACAGCCAAACGCTCCCTTCCCCCTTTTGCCAGAGATAACACCAAGCCCTTTGTGTGTTTATTCCCACTGCTAGAAACCCATTTGCTTAGACATGGTGCATCTGTCGGAAAAAAAAAGAAAAGAAATTGAAATACAATAAATAATATCACAGGTTAAAAGGGTTTAGGTGGATGGACTCAACTCATTATTCACACAAACCCTTCAAGCAAGAGCTAGAACCTGGAAGCAGCACACAGCCCTGAATATCCTAATGTATTTTAGAGTGGTCATTTCTAATTAGCACTTGAATCCAACACCCTACTTAGCCTAATTAGAGACATAACAAAAAGCTGTTTGAGCTCACATGCATACTGAATATGCAGATCTCCAGCATTTAGTGCTGCTCTTCTCCAAAGAGCAACAGCAAGTAAAGCCTCTCAGCATCTAGCACAGACATAAACTGGTCCCAGCACAGATGTAAACTGGTCCCATGAATCCAATGTATTGAAAATCTGCACCATTAACTCCATCAAGATGGTTTAAATGTAAATTTGAAAGGTTCTGATGAGAGGTGTGCTGCTGGGGGAAAAGAAGGCAAACCCATGGTTTAGGAGATGCTGTATTTATTTTTTGCATAATGTAATCCAGAAGTTTTTACAGTCTCAGTTAAGCCAGAAAACAGAAGGAAGGTATATGAGAAGGAGGAATGGGGATGAAAATCATCGAATCATTTGGGTTGGAAAGGTCCTTTCAAGGTCATCCAGTCTGACCCCCCCTGCAGGGAGAAGGGACTGTCTTTCAACATCTTTACTGATGAGCTGGATG